>JAGKTI010009464.1:0-12072 GCA_018397915.1 Birgus latro | reverse complement strand
ACTTAACTTAACGCGAAGAAGAATGACGTCGGCAAAAAAAGTCAATACTTTCCGCGCCTACTGTATATATATATATATATATATATATTATTTTGTATAAGAATAGGGCATAGGTCTCAGTTCAATGGATGAAAACAATGGAAAATCCGGGGAAGATTTACTTAGCGCAGAGCAGCTGAGCAGACGACACGAGAGGGTAATGGAGGGGAGTCTAGAATGGGGGAAAATGGCTAAATATTCAACAATGGATGGGAGTACTGATGACATTAGCAGCTCTGACTATTGTTGGACACTGGCAGTGCTGATAGATGATACAAGTCACCACCTGAAAGCCCAGGGGAACTAAAAATAACACAGAGTCACTCAAGTGACACCCTGCGATATGATCCATTGCACTTGACCGTCATGAAAGTGACGACCCGCGGTTAAAAGGTTAACAAAGCCAAGTCCTAATGTCCGTATATGGAGCATGACCGGATACGGAGCATCACGATAATTGAGGGATTACTGTACATGTTTTCTCTAAAACTATTTCATGTATCAAAATGGGAATTCAGTACAGTACCACCACTGGAATGCTCATAAAAAGGGCTTTCTAAGTATAAGGAGTGCATTAAAAGCTTGTGAGAAAAGTTTTGAACTAGGTGGTTTGGATCCCCCCCCCTCAAAAAAAAAAAAAAAAAAAATCAGGTTACTTCCTGCATTAAAAAAAATGACATTGTTCATATAGTACACATCTTCTAAAATCACCCTAGAGGCCATTCTTTTGTGAAACCAGTAACATATACTGGTACTTTATGCCCACTACGGAGAATCTAAGAAAAGAAGATTGCCAAAGAAGTTTTACAAGGTGGGTAGAGCAGCTTCTGAAGCAGCCAAAGTGTTGTCATGGAATGAAAACTTAATAATTTGTGCCATGTATAAGAGGGTTAATACCTTAACTACAATGAGCATGCTACAATGTGAAGTACACTCCGGTCTCATTAGCAAAAGGGTTGCGTCAAATAAAGACCTATAACAGAAGCAAAGTCATATCCACAAACTGAAAAGCATAAAGTACAGAATGAAGGATATTCACTGAAACAGATCCATATGTGATGTGAGTGTTTTACTGGGAGAGGTTTGGTACTATCACATACAGTACATGCATTAGTTGGAGTTATTTAACTACGCACAAGGCACTAAACAGCCTTGGGACTGAATCAGTGTTTTGTTTACTTGCAACACAGCAGGAACACACAAAATAAAGTTGCTTGTTATCCACAAGTATCGCATCCTTGAGCCTACAAACATCAGGACATATCCAAGCTGAATGTCTACGAGGAGTGTACCAAGAAAGATTATATGACTGCAAGTCAGTCAAAGAAATGGTTTGATAAATACTTTGTTCCTGACACTCCAGCACACTGAATGCACATGGACATGGATTTCAAAGTGTTATTAACACCTCTTCTTACTGACGGACTCAGTGGTATTCTCATGGGCACTCATAAACACAAACTCGAAGAAAAACAACGAGCTTTGAACCCACAATTCTTTGTACACTGCCAGGAAGTTTCCAAAGCTCTCCAAACATTGATGTGGCAGAGGTAGCTAAGGATGCTGCAACAGATGATGCTGAATCCCTACCAGATGACACTGACTTCGTAGGATATGGTCCAGATGAAGCCCTATAGGACCTTTCTTCCAGGTAACTCATCTCAAGCCTCAGATTCAACCCACCATTCACCCAAGTGCATCATTTCTGTGTCTCACTTAAGTGCTACCTTATTTAACCTGCAGTGCTTCAGCTTAATGTTATCTCACTTTACCTGTTTTTTGTTAATGGACTGTTGGATTTCCTCAATACAGAGGAAAAAAATGTCCCAAAGTAGGAGAAATAAGGAAAAAAATCAGACAGATCTGGAAGTCCACTGGATCCAAATTAATTTTCTCCATAAAAAGCAGAGTTTAAGTTTGACAGAGTAAATTTGACACGGTATTTTAGGGTAAAAAATATGAAACCTGAAAACCATGCAGACATCACATACACTCTCTCCAATATTAGTACTAAACTGCTAACTATGATTAAGCTCTCACAAATGCTTCTCTATGATAAATAAAAAATAAATACACAAACAACAAGATAAATCTCGCCATCATCCAGACCTCCCTTCCCATCCTAGAGCAAGGTGAGGAAAATAAAAAGAAGAAAAAATGCAACACATCGATATTCCCATCTGCACCATGCATACCCGTGAGTAAAACCTAAAATCCCACATTACTCACCTGATCATATCCTTTTCCCAGACCCATCAATCATAAACAACGCTTCTCACAAGCTTTCTCTGATTTAATACCTAATTCTCTGAAACATTAATTTTCAAATCTCCAACTCACACCCTAAAGGTGGTACAAGGAATAAATATTCCATGCTAAGCAGTAGTCTGAACAAAATAGTGTAGTGGAAGGATTGCAGTATACCTCTTTTACATACACTGAATACAACAGTATCATCATCATATGCCAATTTTCCATATTTCACATGGGTAAGAAGGATCTGGAAATAATAAAAGAAAACACAAAACTTCAGCAAAACTGGTCATTTTCACTCAGCAATCATACCTTCAAAAATGCTGGCATTATGTGAAATCCTGGCTTCACCAACCTCTATTAAGCAAAGACACATAGTTGATTTCTGGGCAATCATCTGCACCAACATGAGTGTCTGAAAGTGTTGGAGCTTCTGTAGATGAGAGGTTGTGAGGTCCTTCCACTCCCACACCTTTTCGGCAGCTGCTGCGAAGCGTAATGGAGATAACCTGCTTGAATGCACTTACACCCTTGTCTGTTCTCCCACATCTGAAAGAGGAGCAAAATACTATCATCACCACCATCATCAGAAGCATCGTCATCACATCCAACTTTCAGTGCCTGGTGCTCCAGTTGTAAGAGTGGCAATCTTGCCTTGTGCACAACGGTTTGACTTTCCTGGAGGTGAGCGGTCTTCCATCCATCCATCCATCATCCAATCCTATGTTGCCCCACGAGGAACATAGAAGCCTGGGGCTAAGCAAGTTGGTCCTGACATTTAAGATGAGAGTGACCAGCCTCACTCATCCCTGAGTGGCATTACGTGAGCAATACACCCCAACCACCCCTGAGTGGTCTTTTAAATACATAAATACTCTATGGGAAACAGGTTGGCATACTACTCTTAAATGTTCCTGGTTACAGAAACCTACCCTTAGACTCAACATGACAAATGAAGTGGTGTGGAAATGGCTACTACTATTACTAATATGGTACCGTACTCAGTACTTTAAACAAATGGGTTGGATCCAGAAACAGAAAGAACAGTGCTCAGTTATTCTTTTTTTCAACAACTTCAAATAGAGGCTGGGGATCAATGGCTCATCTTTACATGAACACACCAGACTGCACAAATCTAACCATTTCACCTGGGCACTTCCAGAGATCAATTGTTTGGGCTTCTTGTGGCCGAAGTGCATTGGTGAATATTTTTGGTGTAAGGGGTGACATGATGGCCCAGAAACAGGAAAATTAAACAAAATATGACAGTATGAGTCTACATTTTCTATAAAAATCATATTCTGATAACACAAAAATTAAGCCAAAATATACAGTAGGCGCGGAAAGTATTGACGCTTTTTTGCCGACGTCATTCTTTTTCGTGTTAAGTGAAGTAGGGTCAATACTACCCTCCCCTGTGATGCGAAATGAGCTGACGCTTTTTCAACAGGAGCTGGCAACCCTGCTTGATAGGTCTGGCACCACAGGAGCAGGCTCAGTAATGTTTGGGCAGCCACAGGAGGAGGATTGTCTCTGTGTGTGATGCACCACGAGGGCATGTTTTGACTCAAATAACACAGTTATTTGGTTACCTACCACATTCTCATCATGCCTAAAGTAACCAAAAGCAAGGACAAACGTGTGGAAGTGATTACTTTATACAAAGCTGGCCACAAACTCCCATTTATTGCAAATCAGATGGTGTTAGACTGAGGAAAGTGCAGAGACTGGTGAAGCGGTTCAAGGACAGTGGGGAGGCCATTCCTCCCACTCCACTTCCCAAGCCTGGGAGACCTCGTAAGACAATCTTCAGGACCCGTCAGCTGATCTCAAGGCAAGTTAGCAAGGATCCAAGGCTAACAGCACGGGATCTAAAAGAAAAGAACCCACAGTTGCTGGCAGATGTGTCTGTCAGAAGTGTGCAGCAACTGTTGCATGACGATCTGGGCTACAGGAGTTTTTGTGCTCGTAAAAAACCACTGCTAACTGCACTTCAGAAGAAAAAGAGAGTAAATTTTTGTAAGATATATCTTGCCTGGAGTGAGGAGCAATGGAAAACTGTGCTTTGGAGTGATGAGTCAACATTTACTGTCACTGGTACCCCTTCATCACGAGTGTACTGCAAACCAGGCAGTGACCCCTGGATCCTAAGTACACTTCCAAGTTTGTTAAATACCCAGCCTCACTCATGGCTTGGGGCTGCTTTACATATTATGGTGTTGGTGAGTTGGTAATTCTACCTGCAAATGAAAAAGTGAACCAGAACAATTATTTGGGGCTATTATGTGATGTTTTAAGTGACTCTTTTGATAAAACCAAGGCAAGAGTATTTATGCAAGATTCTGCCCCTGCACATGTTGCAAAGTCAGTGAAGCAGTGGCTAACAGACTGTGAGGTTCCCTTTATTCGAGACTGGCCCGGAAACAGCCCAGATATCAATCCCATTGAGAATTTATGGGCGCACATGAAGCGGCACATCATCTTTGCCTAAACTTGATGCTGCAGTCAAGCAGCTATGGAGCAGTTTTAGTCCATCTGTTCTGCAAAACTACGCCATCAGTCTCCCCAGACGCCTTAAGAAGATAATAAAGGTGAAGGGGAATGCCAGTAAATACTAAATTCAATGGTAATTGTTAATTTATTTGTTTCTCCTTGCTAACCACAAGAATGTTTTCTTTTTTTAAGATGGCGTTAACACTTTCCGCGCCTACTGTATAATGTACAGTATATCTTTGTGTCCTTCTTCAGCCCCACCTCACCTGTGATAGTTGGATGTCTCCCGTGATTCTATTAGGCGAGTTTTGAGTAAAGCTGAGAAGAGCTGAGCCTCGATGGTGGCCTGAGTGTCCTCTTGTGTGGCATAACCCTGGTAGTCCCACCCCAGGTATGCAAATTTCAGCAACACATGACGACGTGAGTGCCTTGGGGTGGAGGGGTGGAGGTCAGGGTAGTGTGTAAAGTAGCATTACAAGCATCAGTGATGAGGAAAGCACCCAACAAACATTTCCATCAATTTACAAATCCACATCCAGATCCCTATTTCAGCCTAAAGATCTCATGGCTAAACTCAAATCAAACAAGACCTATCTGTTGTTGGCTTTATATGATTTCAATAACACCAACACATGCAGACCTCACATGTAAGGGATGTGCTCCACAGCATTTCTTCCAAACAACTGGCACAGTGATCCCACTGTTATAAGCATAATTAGCACTGAACATGGGGAGTCAAAATGGAATTTCGCCATACCGAAAGTACAGAAGCAGAGGGACTTATCTTAACTGGTACCAGGCATCCCATGTGCAAGCCCACCTTTTCCAATTTATGATAATTTAGACCCAATTACAACATGCATCCTGTTACGTTACGTATCAGAAACACACACAGGCATGGTTACACTAACAGAAATTGATGAATAGGGCACAATAAGGAAGGGAGACATGAGATGGGCTTGAGGTAAGGGGTTCCGAGGCTAGGGGGTGGAGAGCTAGCGGTCTGCACCAATTGGGATTATCTCTTGAGTAAGGCCTATCCGTGTTTCCCTCAAAGCCATCAGAAACCAGAGACACTGCACCATCACTGTCAAAAGAAACCAACTCATGTGCACAATTATGATGCTTTTGAGTCAAAACATTGTTCTATAGCAGCAGGAATGCAAATTTTCACCTTGTGGTGATAATACAATAACAGTGCCATAACCAAGGGATCACTGTGCTGTTAACCCCTAAAGTACTGACTGACAATTGTCAGTCTACAAGTTTGCCACGTTGAGTCCTACGACTAACAATCGTAGGTCTGTCAAAAACTGCCAAGCACTAAGCCAGACTTTTTTGTGACATAAATGGTTCCTAACCAATCAGAAATGGGGAATGAGGTGGTGGGAAGGAAGATCCTGCCCTCTCACCAGGTCTGTTGGGGGAACCCCCCCAGCCACTTCTCTACCTCTCTGGCTGATTGGATACAGCCAGCTCTGTCCCTTCCCTCCTAAACTACTCACCAATACCATCTCTACATCATATGGGGGGGGTGTCTCATGCCCCCCCAAGCCCTCCCTCCTCCACCCCCTTCATATCGAATGATGTGGCAATTTCCCTATGATCACCTTGAGTGTCTCTTCCTACCATAATATCCCCCATATCACCTCCCCTGCATTGGGGGTATGTCTCATTCCCCATCACCCCAACCAGAGACCCCACACCCCACCTCCACAATCCTATCCTTTGTTCTGTTCCCTGCCATGATTGGCTTGTGTCTGTCTATTCTGACCATTTTTTATTTTTTTACTCTCATGCAGACTCCTGCACCTAGTTTCATCAATAGAAACATATTTTCCATTGATTCCACTGAATTTGGCAAGGTTCTCTAGCAAAAATTAGAGTTTTGCAATTTTTTTTTTTTTTTTTTTTTTACTCTCATGCTGACCCCTACACCTAGTTTCATCAACAGAAACACGTGTTACATTGATTTAATTCATTCTGGTGAGGTTCTCTGGGGAAAATTAGGTTTCAGAAGGTTTTTCCGTTTTCCCTCTTTCCACCAGGAGCGACTCTTATAATCTTTGATGGGCAGTTCTGCAATAGTCATTAGGCCTAAGGGACTGAAACGGGCATTTTCAGGTGTAAATTCAAGCTCTTCATATCTGTAAGAAAAGAGTTTATCTTGGCAAAAGTTGAAAAACTGACCCTGGACTGCAGCTGAGATGGAACATAGCTTTAAAGAAATGCAGTCTAAAGTTAAGCTGGGAAACCAGAAAATCAATTTTACTGGTGACAAGAGAACTTTAGCATGCAATTCTTTTGTATTCTTTGGCATTATCACAAAAAGAATATAAATTACGGCAACTTATTATGTGGAATCAATGTACTGTATGTTGTTCTGTCAGAAGTAGCAGAGAACTCTGACAGTCACTGTTAAACTAATTTAATTCATAACCCATTCAGTACAATGATATCAACATTACTTTTCCTACATACCATCATATCATACATTTTTACTCACATTAGTGGAGACCTCACAACAAACATTCCACATTAATTCCCTTCACTAGGATGACATCACATTTAAAGTATCTTGCTACCACCAGACGATTTTGTAGTTTGAGACCTCTTGGACTGGTATACACCACTTACCTAATACCATAATTTTTTCTAGGAGTTTAACTACTAACTCAGTATTGATGAAAATTACTTCCAATAGCTACTAACTCCCTTTATGGAACCTGGCACATCAGTAGCAAATCATGAAATATCTTTAATATCAATTTTTAAATGGTGCAGGTGTTGTGTCAGGTGCATATACTGCAGACTGTTCTAAAGGGAAAAACTTTCAATTTATTCACATTGCACTCTAGTGTATCATGACATTTTGGTAAACCAAAATCAGACACTCAGCAACTCTACTCCATCGTGGAGTTACAGGACAGACACCAGAAGCACGTGGCTCAATTGCCAAACATTACTAGATCTGTAGGGTGGTAGGTGGTGGCAACCACTGTACACTCACTTAACCCGTCACGTCCCGACTGATTTCCAACCTACCATACTGCAAAATCCCGAGCATTTTTGGGAAAATTTTTTATTGGCTCAAACCTTCGCTTTTGGTGAGAAACATTGAAAATTCATAGAGAAATTGCAATCCTGTGCTTAAAACTGTTGATACAGGTGTCATGCAACCTTACGTTTTCCTTCTTTTTCAGGGTACCTGGCTAAAGAAAACGAACTATGGAAGGGTTAACTAATTCAAGCCACTTTCAATTGCGTATTTTTTTTATGTATTTGGTACGAATTTATTTGTAGTAACAGACTATATTGGTTTTAACACATTTATATAGGCAACAGAAGCATTGTTCAGTCACAAACACATTCACATATGGCACCTTCCTTTATGACATTACCACCACATCACTTCTGTTTGTTTCTTGCTCTAGCTTCTTTATTTCTTTGTCCTCCACCTCAGGAATCACTTTCACCGTGAATTTCGTTATTGGAGAGACCATGGGGCAACATACCTTTACTGGCCAGCTTACTGCTAACAGGTGAATTGCCCACTGTGGGGGGGAGGGGGGGCCAGGCAGTATCCCCGCTTGACAGCAGGTAGAGGAAGGTCTCCCACATATGCCTACCAAAAATCACCCATGAAACTTGAAAACTGTGCAAATTATGGCCCTTGCAATTGCGCGACGCACCCATCCGTCAATGGGTGTAGCTGTGACAAAACATCACGACGTACCCATAAGTCGATGGGACTCGGCGGGTTAATGCGGTTCTGCCTAGTTCTTCCTTCCCCTTTCTCATTCTATCTGTGTCTGCCTTCCTTTCTTCCTATTTCTCCCTTCCCTGTCAGTGACTTTTTATGGCTCTTCTCTCCACTTCAGGTGGCTCTTCACTAAGTGACAAACCTAACAGTTTCCTGTACATACAATGCTGTCCCCCACCACCTTCTCTTTCTCTCTTTTTCTTTTTCTTTTTTAAGTGTCCAACTCTGGGCAAATGCTTCAGGACCTATCCCCAGGGCATATCCCCAAGGACCAGTAGTCCTCCTACATCTCCACATGTCATCACTTTGGCACTAACACCCTCCTACCATACTGAATACATGCTAGGGCTGTCTCATAAAGGACTTGTGTACTGGTATTAGTGGGGATGTTTTAACGACATGTTGGCGGGTCTTCTGGTAGTTCAGTTAGTCTATTTTTTATGAAACTCAAATCCATAAACTATTCCCTGTCCCAGTGGGTATTTGAACCAGGGTCCGTTAGGATTGCAGGCCACATCTCTACCAGTGCCACTGGCTCCCCCAAATCATATAACAAATTTATGGGATGAAGTGGAAATTACTATGGTGCCCACATTAACTGGGTGGAGATGCAAATGTGACATCCATCCATAAACCTCCACACTATTTCCTGAACCTCGTTGTGGTGAAGTGATGTCAGCCGCAAGGGATCATCGAGTCACTTCACGAGACAACCCTGAAGGGGCGGTTGATCGCCTGCGACTGATGGGTCTGCTTGGCCAGACAAAGCAAGGTTGAACTGTGGTGCTGACTACTGTTAGGCAACAATAATAAGCTTTGCATAATTTTTCCTTTTTTCCTAAGAACTGCTTGTCATCATCATTATCATCATCATCTGGACCTCCTTTCCCACTCTAAGCAGGGCGGGGTGTAGCAACGTCTTATCAGCCCAAGTTTGCCCAATCCAACGGGTCACGCTTCCATTCACTCATCACTCAAGCCCCCGGAACCCTGGCTCTTACCTGACTCTTATCTGATACACCAAAAACATTCACCACATTCTGTAGCTTCACTCCGACACAGTCAATCCAGACGCTGTCACATTAAAAAGAGATGCCAATTCCCTGATCATGCACTTCTCACAACATTCATCCAGCAAGCTCAGTCTCTTATCAGTCCCCTTGCCTCATTGACTTCCATACCTCTCTCCCTCACACACTCATCCACCATATCCCTCCACCTTCTCCTTGGCCTACCTCGCCTCCTCCCTCCTACAAATTTTCTCAGATATACAGTACCTTTTTCACTACTCTACTGTTATACATTCTCTCCACATGACCATACCATCTCAGCACACTCACTTCGAATCTGGTGTCCACAGAATTCCTCACTCCACATCTTTCATGAATCATTATTTCGTATACTATCCACTCCCTGTACCCACGTGCATTCCTCAGCAGTCCTATCTCCACTGCTCTTACTCCTGACTTTTCATTTTCATGCCACACCATAGTCTCATATCCATAAGTTGAAGTTGGCACTAACACTCCTTCATGTAAGCCTTGCACAGCTGCAACACTTAAGCCTCTGTTTCTTATCAAGGCCTTCATAGCACCAGCTATTTTCCTTCCTTGTGTCACTCTACTTTCAACTTCTTTTGCACATTTTCCTCTCTTTTCTCTCACTGTACCCAGGTATTTGAACTCTTTCACCAATTCCAGTCTCTCTCCACTCACTGTAACATCACACTAGGGGGTCACTTTCTCTCTCAATAACCATCACTTTATTCTTTTCTACAATTACTCTCAAGGCATGATGCTCACAGACATCAACAAAACTCTGTACTAGTCTACCAAGTTCTCGTCCAGTATTTGCAAGTAGCACGGCATCATCCACATACAACATATTCCATCCATCACCTTTCACTACCAATGCCATCCTTCTCTCCATTACTTATGTTTTTAATTCTCCCATCACCCCATCCAAATATATATTAAACAATCATGGGGACACCTCACAACCTTGTCGCATGCCCACAATGTTGTGAACTATTCACTTAGATGCCCATTTACCCTTACACATGCTTCACTACCATCATAAAAACTCTTGACAGCACCTAGCAGCTTTCCATCTACACCGTACATGTGCAAAACCTTTCACAATCCTTCTGTCTACTTTGTCATATGCTTTTTCCAGATCTGTCAATGCCGTAAATACCTTACAGTTCTTCTCATAAGCCTTCTCGACTATCTGTCTTACTGTATATATTTGATCCACACATCCTCTGCCACTCCTAAAGCCACCCTGATCATCACAGACGTGGACTTCTGATCTCTCTCTTACTTTCTCTATAATAATTCTTCCATATACCTCCCATACCACACTCAATAAAATTATTTTTGCACTCACTTTGCTCGCCTTTATTTTTATACAAGGGTACAATCACAGATTTTTTCCACTCTGCTGGCACAGTTTCATTCATCCATACCTTCTTCCACATCTCCAACAAACACTTCATTCTGCTCTCTCCACTACACTTAATCATCCTTGCATACACCTCATCAACCCCAGCTGTTTTCCCATTTTTCAGCTGCTTCCTAGTTTCTTCGCCTGAACGAGTGTCACGTTCCCTATCACTGCATTCCTTCTCTACATACAGTAATCCCTCCAATATCCGTTGTAATAGAGCCAAAGGCATGTCCAAATATTGGTTTTGTCCGGATATTAGTCCTGAAGCTTCAGCACTGGTTTTTCATGACCCTAACCTAACCTAACCCAAATCAGAAAACTACCTTCCTACCTCCCTAGTGGACATGTATAGCACTATTTAGGTCCCTTTTCACATAAATAATGCACACATAGCATGAATTTATTGAATTTTAACCAAAAAATGATGATTGAAAGGTGAGTGAGTCATAGGAGCTCAGAACTTGCCAGCATAGTATAAGTAATTATCGGACATGGAAATCATCTTTTCTCACATTTTATGCACTAAATTATTGGATACAATGCATCAAATACAGTAAATGATGTTAACTGCTACCAGAAAAATGGTTAGGTTAGGTTAGGTTAGGTTAGGCTAGGTTATGACCGGACACGAAATTCACTGCTTCAACCTTTTTCATAGCTTGTGCACTTAATAACCATGCATGAAAGAATTAAATTAAAAACAGGAAATTATGATTAACACAATGTTAGGTTAGGTTAGGTTAGGTTAGGACTGGACATGAAATTCACTGCTTCAACCTTTTTTCTAGCTGTTTTACTTAAGAACCATGCATGGAAAAATTAAATAGCAAGCAGGAAATTATGATTAACATTTAGGGTAATTTTTTAACACATGTACAGCATGATGAAAAAAGGTTAGGCATGAAAATCTTTATGGTAACCATAGGTTAGGTTAGGTTACGACCGGACATGAAATTAACTGCTTCAACCTTTTTCTAGATGTTTTACTTAAGAACCATGCATGGAAAAATTAAATAGCAAGCAGGAAATTATGATTAACATTTTTGGTAATTTTTTAACACATGTACACCATGATG
>JAGKTI010009463.1:0-12074 GCA_018397915.1 Birgus latro | reverse complement strand
ACTTAACTTAACGCGAAGAAGAATGACGTCGGCAAAAAAAGTCAATACTTTCCGCGCCTACTGTATATATATATATATATATATATATTATTTTGTATAAGAATAGGGCATAGGTCTCAGTTCAATGGATGAAAACAATGGAAAATCCGGGGAAGATTTACTGAGCGCAGAGCAGCTGAGCAGACGACACGAGAGGGTAATGGAGGGGAGTCTAGAATGGGGGAAAATGGCTAAATTGTCAACAATGGATGGGAGTACTGATGACATTAGCAGCTCTGACTATTGTTGGACACTGGCAGTGCTGATAGATGATACAAGTCACCACCTGAAAGCCCAGGGGAACTAAAAATAACACAGAGTCACTCAAGTGACACCCTGCGATATGATCCATTGCACTTGACCGTCACGAAAGTGACGACCCGCGGTTAAAAGGTTAACAAAGCCAAGTCCTAATGTCCGTATATGGAGCATGACCGGATACGGAGCATCACGATAATTGAGGGATTACTGTACATGTTTTCTCTAAAACTATTTCATGTATCAAAATGGGAATTCAGTACAGTACCACCACTGGAATGCTCATAAAAAGGGCTTTCTAAGTATAAGGAGTGCATTAAAAGCTTGTGAGAAAAGTTTTGAACTAGGTGGTTTGGATCCCCCCCCCTCTAAAAAAAAAAAAAAAAAAAAATCAGGTTACTTCCTGCATTAAAAAAAATGACATTGTTCATATAGTACACATCTTCTAAAATCACCCTAGAGGCCATTCTTTTGTGAAACCAGTAACATATACTGGTACTTTATGCCCACTACGGAGAATCTAAGAAAAGAAGATTGCCAAAGAAGTTTTACAAGGTGGGTAGAGCAGCTTCTGAAGCAGCCAAAGTGTTGTCATGGAATGAAAACTTAATAATTTGTGCCATGTATAAGAGGGTTAATACCTTAACTACAATGAGCATGCTACAATGTGAAGTACACTCCGGTCTCATTAGCAAAAGGGTTGCGTCAAATAAAGACCTATAACAGAAGCAAAGTCATATCCACAAACTGAAAAGCATAAAGTACAGAATGAAGGATATTCACTGAAACAGATCCATATGTGATGTGAGTGTTTTACTGGGAGAGGTTTGGTACTATCACATACAGTACATGCATTAGTTGGAGTTATTTAACTACGCACAAGGCACTAAACAGCCTTGGGACTGAATCAGTGTTTTGTTTACTTGCAACACAGCAGGAACACACAAAATAAAGTTGCTTGTTATCCACAAGCATCAGCATCCTTGAGCCTACAAACATCAGGACATATCCAAGCTGAATGTCTACGAGGAGTGTACCAAGAAAGATTATATGACTGCAAGTCAGTCAAAGAAATGGTTTGATAAATACTTTGTTCCTGACACTCCAGCACATTGAATGCACATGGACATGGATTTCAAAGTGTTATTAACACCTCTTCTTACTGACGGACTCAGTGGTATTCTCATGGGCACTCATAAACACAAACTCGAAGAAAAACAACGAGCTTTGAACCCACAATTCTTTGTACACTGCCAGGAAGTTTCCAAAGCTCTCCAAACATTGATGTGGCAGAGGTAGCTAAGGATGCTGCAACAGATGATGCTGAATCCCTACCAGATGACACTGACTTCGTAGGATATGGTCCAGATGAAGCCCTATAGGACCTTTCTTCCAGGTAACTCATCTCAAGCCTCAGATTCAACCCACCATTCACCCAAGTGCATCATTTCTGTGTCTCACTTAAGTGCTACCTTATTTAACCTGCAGTGCTTCAGCTTAATGTTATCTCACTTTACCTGTTTTTTGTTAATGGACTGTTGGATTTCCTTAATACAGAGGAAAAAAATGTCCCAAAGTAGGAGAAATAAGGAAAAAAATCAGACAGATCTGGAAGTCCACTGGATCCAAATTAATTTTCTCCATAAAAAGCAGAGTTTAAGTTTGACAGAGTAAATTTGACACGGTATTTTAGGGTAAAAAATATGAAACCTGAAAACCATGCAGACATCACATACACTCTCTCCAATATTAGTACTAAACTGCTAACTATGATTAAGCTCTCACAAATGCTTCTCTATGATAAATAAAAAATAAATACACAAACAACAAGATAAATCTCGCCATCATCCAGACCTCCCTTCCCATCCTAGAGCAAGGTGAGGAAAATAAAAAGAAGAAAAAATGCAACACATCGATATTCCCATCTGCACCATGCATACCCGTGAGTAAAACCTAAAATCCCACATTACTCACCTGATCATATCCTTTTCCCAGACCCATCAATCATAAACAACGCTTCTCACAAGCTTTCTCTGATTTAATACCTAATTCTCTGAAACATTAATTTTCAAATCTCCAACTCACACCCTAAAGGTGGTACAAGGAATAAATATTCCATGCTAAGCAGTAGTCTGAACATAATAGTGTAGTGGAAGGATTGCAGTATACCTCTTTTACATACACTGAATACAACAGTATCATCATCATATGCCAATTTTCCATATTTCACATGGGTAAGAAGGATCTGGAAATAATAAAAGAAAACACAAAACTTCAGCAAAACTGGTCATTTTCACTCAGCAATCATACCTTCAAAAATGCTGGCATTATGTGAAATCCTGGCTTCACCAACCTCTATTAAGCAAAGACACATAGTTGATTTCTGGGCAATCATCTGCACCAACATGAGTGTCTGAAAGTGTTGGAGCTTCTGTAGATGAGAGGTTGTGAGGTCCTTCCACTCCCACACCTTTTCGGCAGCTGCTGCGAAGCGTAATGGAGATAACCTGCTTGAATGCACTTACACCCTTGTCTGTTCTCCCACATCTGAAAGAGGAGCAAAATACTATCATCACCACCATCATCAGAAGCATCGTCATCACATCCAACTTTCAGTGCCTGGTGCTCCAGTTGTAAGAGTGGCAATCTTGCCTTGTGCACAACGGTTTGACTTTCCTGGAGGTGAGCGGTCTTCCATCCATCCATCCATCATCCAATCCTATGTTGCCCCACGAGGAACATAGAAGCCTGGGGCTAAGCAAGTTGGTCCTGACATTTAAGATGAGAGTGACCAGCCTCACTCATCCCTGAGTGGCATTACGTGAGCAATACACCCCAACCACCCCTGAGTGGTCTTTTAAATACATAAATACTCTATGGGAAACAGGTTGGCATACTACTCTTAAATGTTCTTGGTTACAGAAACCTACCCTTAGACTCAACATGACAAATGAAGTGGTGTGGAAATGGCTACTACTATTACTAATATGGTACCGTACTCAGTACTTTAAACAAATGGGTTGGATCCAGAAACAGAAAGAACAGTGCTCAGTTATTCTTTTTTTCAACAACTTCAAATAGAGGCTGGGGATCAATGGCTCATCTTTACATGAACACACCAGACTGCACAAATCTAACCATTTCACCTGGGCACTTCCAGAGATCAATTGTTTGGGCTTCTTGTGGCCGAAGTGCATTAGGTGAATATTTTTGGTGTAAGGGGTGACATGATGGCCCAGAAACAGGAAAATTAAACAAAATATGACAGTATGAGTCTACATTTTCTATAAAAATCATATTCTGATAACACAAAAATTAAGCCAAAATATACAGTAGGCGCGGAAAGTATTGACGCTTTTTTGCCGACGTCATTCTTTTTTGTGTTAAGTGAAGTAGGGTCAATACTACCCTCCCCTGTGATGCGAAATGAGCTGACGCTTTTTCAACAGGAGCTGGCAACCCTGCTTGATAGGTCTGGCACCACAGGAGCAGGCTCAGTAATGTTTGGGCAGCCACAGGAGGAGGATTGTCTCTGTGTGTGATGCACCACGAGGGCATGTTTTGACTCAAATAACACAGTTATTTGGTTACCTACCACATTCTCATCATGCCTAAAGTAACCAAAAGCAAGGACAAACGTGTGGAAGTGATTACTTTATACAAAGCTGGCCACAAACTCCCATTTATTGCAAATCAGATGGTGTTAGACTGAGGAAAGTGCAGAGACTGGTGAAGCGGTTCAAGGACAGTGGGGAGGCCATTCCTCCCACTCCACTTCCCAAGCCTGGGAGACCTCGTAAGACAATCTTCAGGACCCGTCAGCTGATCTCAAGGCAAGTTAGCAAGGATCCAAGGCTAACAGCACGGGATCTAAAAGAAAAGAACCCACAGTTGCTGGCAGATGTGTCTGTCAGAAGTGTGCAGCAACTGTTGCATGACGATCTGGGCTACAGGAGTTTTTGTGCTCGTAAAAAACCACTGCTAACTGCACTTCAGAAGAAAAAGAGAGTAAATTTTTGTAAGATATATCTTGCCTGGAGTGAGGAGCAATGGAAAACTGTGCTTTGGAGTGATGAGTCAACATTTACTGTCACTGGTACCCCTTCATCACGAGTGTACTGCAAACCAGGCAGTGACCCCTGGATCCTAAGTACACTTCCAAGTTTGTTAAATACCCAGCCTCACTCATGGCTTGGGGCTGCTTTACATATTATGGTGTTGGTGAGTTGGTAATTCTACCTGCAAATGAAAAAGTGAACCAGAACAATTATTTGGAGCTATTATGTGATGTTTTAAGTGACTCTTTTGATAAAACCAAGGCAAGAGTATTTATGCAAGATTCTGCCCCTGCACATGTTGCAAAGTCAGTGAAGCAGTGGCTAACAGACTGTGAGGTTCCCTTTATTCGAGACTGGCCCGGAAACAGCCCAGATATCAATCCCATTGAGAATTTATGGGCGCACATGAAGCGGCACATCATCTTTGCCTAAACTTGATGCTGCAGTCAAGCAGCTATGGAGCAGTTTTAGTCCATCTGTTCTGCAAAACTACGCCATCAGTCTCCCCAGACGCCTTAAGAAGATAATAAAGGTGAAGGGGAATGCCAGTAAATACTAAATTCAATGGTAATTGTTAATTTATTTGTTTCTCCTTGCTAACCACAAGAATGTTTTCTTTTTTTAAGATGGCGTTAACACTTTCCGCGCCTACTGTATAATGTACAGTATATCTTTGTGTCCTTCTTCAGCCCCACCTCACCTGTGATAGTTGGATGTCTCCCGTGATTCTATTAGGCGAGTTTTGAGTAAAGCTGAGAAGAGCTGAGCCTCGATGGTGGCCTGAGTGTCCTCTTGTGTGGCATAACCCTGGTAGTCCCACCCCAGGTATGCAAATTTCAGCAACACATGACGACGTGAGTGCCTTGGGGTGGAGGGGTGGAGGTCAGGGTAGTGTGTAAAGTAGCATTACAAGCATCAGTGATGAGGAAAGCACCCAACAAACATTTCCATCAATTTACAAATCCACATCCAGATCCCTATTTCAGCCTAAAGATCTCATGGCTAAACTCAAATCAAACAAGACCTATCTGTTGTTGGCTTTATATGATTTCAATAACACCAACACATGCAGACCTCACATGTAAGGGATGTGCTCCACAGCATTTCTTCCAAACAACTGGCACAGTGATCCCACTGTTATAAGCATAATTAGCACTGAACATGGCGAGTCAAAATGGAATTTCGCCATACCGAAAGTACAGAAGCAGAGGGACTTATCTTAACTGGTACCAGGCATCCCATGTGCAAGCCCACCTTTTCCAATTTATGATAATTTAGACCCAATTACAACATGCATCCTGTTACGTTAAGTATCAGAAACACACAGGCATGGTTACACTAACAGAAATTGATGAATAGGGCACAATAAGGAAGGGAGACATGAGATGGGCTTGAGGTAAGGGGTTCCGAGGCTAGGGGGTGGAGAGCTAGCGGTCTGCACCAATTGGGATTATCTCTTGAGTAAGGCCTATCCGTGTTTCCCTCAAAGCCATCAGAAACCAGAGACACTGCACCATCACTGTCAAAAGAAACCAACTCATGTGCACAATTATGATGCTTTTGAGTCAAAACATTGTTCTATAGCAGCAGGAATGCAAATTTTCACCTTGTGGTGATAATACAATAACAGTGCCATAACCAAGGGATCACTGTGCTGTTAACCCCTAAAGTACTGACTGACAATTGTCAGTCTACAAGTTTGCCACGTTGAGTCCTACGACTAACAATCGTAGGTCTGTCAAAAACTGCCAAGCACTAAGCCAGACTTTTTTGTGACATAAATGGTTCCTAACCAATCAGAAATGGGGAATGAGGTGGTGGGAAGGAAGATCCTGCCCTCTCACCAGGTCTGTTGGGGGAACCCCCCCAGCCACTTCTCTACCTCTCTGGCTGATTGGATACAGCCAGCTCTGTCCCTTCCCTCCTAAACTACTCACCAATACCATCTCTACATCATATGGGGGGGGTGTCTCATGCCCCCCCGAGCCCTCCCTCCTCCACCCCCTTCATATCGAATGATGCGGCAATTTCCCTATGATCACCTTGAGTGTCTCTTCCTACCATAATATCCCCCATATCACCTCCCCTGCATTGGGGGTATGTCTCATTCCCCATCACCCCCACCAGAGACCCCACACCCCACCTCCACAATCCTATCCTTTGTTCCGTTCCCTGCCATGATTGGCTTGTGTCTGTCTATTCTGACCATTTTTTATTTTTTTACTCTCATGCAGACTCCTGCACCTAGTTTCATCAATAGAAACATATTTTTCATTGATTCCACTGAATTTGGCAAGGTTCTCTAGCAAAAATTAGAGTTTTGCAATTTTTTTTTTTTTTTTTTTTTTACTCTCATGCTGACCCCTACACCTAGTTTCATCAACAGAAACACGTGTTACATTGATTTAATTCATTCTGGTGAGGTTCTCTGGGGAAAATTAGGTTTCAGAAGGTTTTTCCGTTTTCCCTCTTTCCACCAGGAGCGACTCTTATAATCTTTGATGGGCAGTTCTGCAATAGTCATTAGGCCTAAGGGACTGAAACGGGCATTTTCAGGTGTAAATTCAAGCTCTTCATATCTGTAAGAAAAGATTTTATCTTGGCAAAAGTTGAAAAACTGACCCTGGACTGCAGCTGAGATGGAACATAGCTTTAAAGAAATGCAGTCTAAAGTTAAGCTGGGAAACCAGAAAATCAATTTTACTGGTGACAAGAGAACTTTAGCATGCAATTCTTTTGTATTCTTTGGCATTATCACAAAAAGAATATAAATTACGGCAACTTATTATGTGGAATCAATGTACTGTATGTTGTTCTGTCAGAAGTAGCAGAGAACTCTGACAGTCACTGTTAAACTAATTTAATTCATAACCCATTCAGTACAATGATATCAACATTACTTTTCCTACATACCATCATATCATACATTTTTACTCACATTAGTGGAGACCTCACAACAAACATTCCACATTAATTCCCTTCACTAGGATGACATCACATTTAAAGTATCTTGCTACCACCAGACGATTTTGTAGTTTGAGACCTCTTGGACTGGTATACACCACTTACCTAATACCATAATTTTTTCTAGGAGTTTAACTACTAATTCAGTATTGATGAAAATTACTTCCAATAGCTACTAACTCCCTTTATGGAACCTGGCACATCAGTAGCAAATCATGAAATATCTTTAATATCAATTTTTAAATGGTGCAGGTGTTGTGTCAGGTGCATATACTGCAGACTGTTCTAAAGGGAAAAACTTTCAATTTATTCACATTGCACTCTAGTGTATCATGACATTTTGGTAAACCAAAATCAGACACTCAGCAACTCTACTCCATCGTGGAGTTACAGGACAGACACCAGAAGCACGTGGCTCAATTGCCAAACATTACTAGATCTGTAGGGTGGTAGGTGGTGGCAACCACTGTACACTCACTTAACCCGTCACGTCCCGACTGATTTCCAACCTACCATACTGCAAAATCCCGAGCATTTTTGGGAAAATTTTTTATTGGCTCAAACCTTCGCTTTTGGTGAGAAACATTGAAAATTCATAGAGAAATTGCAATCCTGTGCTTAAAACTGTTGATACAGGTGTCATGCAACCTTACGTTTTCCTTCTTTTTCAGGGTACCTGGCTAAAGAAAACGAACTATGGAAGGGTTAACTAATTCAAGCCACTTTCAATTGCGTATTTTTTTTATGTATTTGGTACGAATTTATTTGTAGTAACAGACTATATTGGTTTTAACACATTTATATAGGCAACAGAAGCATTGTTCAGTCACAAACACATTCACATATGGCACCTTCCTTTATGACATTACCACCTCATCACTTCTGTTTGTTTCTTGCTCTAGCTTCTTTATTTCTTTGTCCTCCACCTCAGGAATCACTTTCACCGTGAATTTCGTTATTGGAGAGACCATGGGGCAACATACCTTTACTGGCCAGCTTACTGCTAACAGGTGAATTGCCCACTGTGGGGGGGAGGGGGGGCCAGGCAGTATCCCCGCTTGACAGCAGGTAGAGGAAGGTCTCCCACATATGCCTACCAAAAATCACCCATGAAACTTGAAAACTGTGCAAATTATGGCCCTTGCAATTGCGCGACGTACCCATCCGTCAATGGGTGTAGCTGTGACAAAACATCACGACGTACCCATAAGTCGATGGGACTCGGCGGGTTAATGCGGTTCTGCCTAGTTCTTCCTTCCCCTTTCTCATTCTATCTGTGTCTGCCTTCCTTTCTTCCTATTTCTCCCTTCCCTGTCAGTGACTTTTTATGGCTCTTCTCTCCACTTCAGGTGGCTCTTCACTAAGTGACAAACCTAATAGTTTCCTGTACATACAATGCTGTCCCCCACCACCTTCTCTTTCTCTCTTTTTCTTTTTCTTTTTTAAGTGTCCAACTCTGGGCAAATGCTTCAGGACCTATCCCCAGGGCATATCCCCAAGGACCAGTAGTCCTCCTACATCTCCACATGTCATCACTTTGGCACTAACACCCTCCTACCATACTGAATACATGCTAGGGCTGTCTCATAAAGGACTTGTGTACTGGTATTAGTGGGGATGTTTTAACGACATGTTGGCGGGTCTTCTGGTAGTTCAGTTAGTCTATTTTTTATGAAACTCAAATCCATAAACTATTCCCTGTCCCAGTGGGTATTTGAACCAGGGTCCGTTAGGATTGCAGGCCACATCTCTACCAGTGCCACTGGCTCCCCCAAATCATATAACAAATTTATGGGATGAAGTGGAAATTACTATGGTGCCCACATTAACTGGGTGGAGATGCAAATGTGACATCCATCCATAAACCTCCACACTATTTCCTGAACCTCGTTGTGGTGAAGTGATGTCAGCCGCAAGGGATCATCGAGTCACTTCACGAGACAACCCTGAAGGGGCGGTTGATCGCCTGCGACTGATGGGTCTGCTTGGCCAGACAAAGCAAGGTTGAACTGTGGTGCTGACTACTGTTAGGCAACAATAATAAGCTTTGCATAATTTTTCCTTTTTTCCTAAGAACTGCTTGTCATCATCATTATCATCATCATCTGGACCTCCTTTCCCACTCTAAGCAGGGCGGGGTGTAGCAACGTCTTATCAGCCCAAGTTTGCCCAATCCAACGGGTCACGCTTCCATTCACTCATCACTCAAGCCCCCGGAACCCTGGCTCTTACCTGACTCTTATCTGATACACCAAAAACATTCACCACATTCTGTAGCTTCACTCCGACACAGTCAATCCAGACGCTGTCACATTAAAAAGAGATGCCAATTCCCTGATCATGCACTTCTCACAACATTCATCCAGCAAGCTCAGTCTCTTATCAGTCCCCTTGCCTCATTGACTTCCATACCTCTCTCCCTCACACACTCATCCACCATATCCCTCCACCTTCTCCTTGGCCTACCTCGCCTCCTCCCTCCTACAAATTTTCTCAGATATACAGTACCTTTTTCACTACTCTACTGTTATACATTCTCTCCACATGACCATACCATCTCAGCACACTCACTTCGAATCTGGTGTCCACAGAATTCCTCACTCCACATCTTTCATGAATCATTATTTCGTATACTATCCACTCCCTGTACCCACGTGCATTCCTCAGCAGTCCTATCTCCACTGCTCTTACTCCTGACTTTTCATTTTCATGCCACACCATAGTCTCATATCCATAAGTTGAAGTTGGCACTAACACTCCTTCATGTAAGCCTTGCACAGCTGCAACACTTAAGCCTCTGTTTCTTATCAAGGCCTTCATAGCACCAGCTATTTTCCTTCCTTGTGTCACTCTACTTTCAACTTCTTTTGCACATTTTCCTCTCTTTTCTCTCACTGTACCCAGGTATTTGAACTCTTTCACCAATTCCAGTCTCTCTCCACTCACTGTAACATCACACTAGGGGGTCACTTTCTCTCTCAATAACCATCACTTTATTCTTTTCTACAATTACTCTCAAGGCATGATGCTCACAGACATCAACAAAACTCTGTACTAGTCTACCAAGTTCTCGTCCAGTATTTGCAAGTAGCACGGCATCATCCACATACAACATATTCCATCCATCACTTTTCACTACCAATGCCATCCTTCTCTCCATTACTTATGTTTTTAATTCTCCCATCACCCCATCCAAATATATATTAAACAATCATGGGGACACCTCACAACCTTGTCGCATGCCCACAATGTTGTGAACTATTCACTTAGATGCCCATTTACCCTTACACATGCTTCACTACCATCATAAAAACTCTTGACAGCACCTAGCAGCTTTCCATCTACACCGTACATGTGCAAAACCTTTCACAATCCTTCTGTCTACTTTGTCATATGCTTTTTCCAGATCTGTCAATGCCGTAAATACCTTACAGTTCTTCTCATAAGCCTTCTCGACTATCTGTCTTACTGTATATATTTGATCCACACATCCTCTGCCACTCCTAAAGCCACCCTGATCATCACAGACGTGGACTTCTGATCTCTCTCTTACTTTCTCTATAATAATTCTTCCATATACCTCCCATACCACACTCAATAAAATTATTTTTGCACTCACTTTGCTCGCCTTTATTTTTATACAAGGGTACAATCACAGATTTTTTCCACTCTGCTGGCACAGTTTCATTCATCCATACCTTCTTCCACATCTCCAACAAACACTTCATTCTGCTCTCTCCACTACACTTAATCATCCTTGCATACACCTCATCAACCCCAGCTGTTTTCCCATTTTTCAGCTGCTTCCTAGTTTCTTCGCCTGAACGAGTGTCACGTTCCCTATCACTGCATTCCTTCTCTACATACAGTAATCCCTCCAATATCCGTTGTAATAGAGCCAAAGGCATGTCCAAATATTGGTTTTGTCCGGATATTAGTCCTGAAGCTTCAGCACTGGCTTTTCATGACCCTAACCTAACCTAACCCAAATCAGAAAACTACCTTCCTACCTCCCTAGTGGACATGTATAGCACTATTTAGGTCCCTTTTCACATAAATAATGCACACATAGCATGAATTTATTGAATTTTAACCAAAAAATGATGATTGAAAGGTGAGTGAGTCATAGGAGCTCAGAACTTGCCAGCATAGTATAAGTAATTATCGGACATGGAAATCATCTTTTCTCACATTTTATGCACTAAATTATTGGATACAATGCATCAAATACAGTAAATGATGTTAACTGCTACCAGAAAAATGGTTAGGTTAGGTTAGGTTAGGTTAGGCTAGGTTATGACCGGACACGAAATTCACTGCTTCAACCTTTTTCATAGCTTGTGCACTTAATAACCATGCATGAAAGAATTAAATTAAAAACAGGAAATTATGATTAACACAATGTTAGGTTAGGTTAGGTTAGGTTAGGACTGGACATGAAATTCACTGCTTCAACCTTTTTTCTAGCTGTTTTACTTAAGAACCATGCATGGAAAAATTAAATAGCAAGCAGGAAATTATGATTAACATTTAGGGTAATTTTTTAACACATGTACAGCATGATGAAAAAAGGTTAGGCATGAAAATCTTTATGGTAACCATAGGTTAGGTTAGGTTACGACCGGACATGAAATTAACTGCTTCAACCTTTTTCTAGATGTTTTACTTAAGAACCATGCATGGAAAAATTAAATAGCAAGCAGGAAACTATGATTAACATTTTTGGTAATTTTTTAACACATGTACACCATGATG
>JAGKTI010009462.1:14058-24929 GCA_018397915.1 Birgus latro | reverse complement strand
GTTTTATCTGCATTTACCTTAAGCCCTTGTACCCCATACCATCTCTCCACTTCTCAAATCTTGCTAACTCCAGAATCTGTGAAGCTTTGGAGTGATTTTTAGTGATAGACTGGAGGGGGGGGATCCATTAATCCTTTCACAACCTCATGTCAGGAAAAAAAAAAAAAATCACAACCTGATGTCCTCCTATGCTGCATAAAATCAGAGGAAAGCTGCAAGAATACAGAACACATCAGTGATGTGAAGGTGTGGACGAAATGCCCTTGACATCTGGTCCATAGCCATTTCCATACAACCTATTTCTCTTGTATGTATTCCCTGGTCTACACCTATCGTATATACAGCATACCGGTACACGCAATCCTCACTCAAGCTTAGGATCTGTGCAGGCTAAATGATACATGAAACAGCTCTATGTGCCATGGTGGTAGAGTTCTCAAATGGACCATGCCGAAGCCTATGTGCTACAGTTCCAGTCACTGAGGTGGCCAGCGTTTTCTTTTTCATGCAACCAGGGGCATAGGTATGTCTCCTATCCTTATAATGATCTGCACAAGCCTAGCCTTCGGGCCTTACTCTCCAAGATGGGTAAAATGGGAATAACAGTTTACAGTAGTTACATTCCTCTGGTTTATATCTGAGAGGATTTGACATAACAAATACTGTGAGTTAAAAATATTTCCACAACAAATTATGAGCAACTTTAATAGAGAGAGAGAGAAAGAGAGAGTTAAGAAAACTGGAAACCATTACAGTGAGGAATGCTTGTATTAAAGGAATGTCTTCATTGTTACAACTGGCAATGTTCAGATATTTACCTGGCATGCTTAGATGACAGCCCACATTAAAGCCTATTGGGGAAAAAAAGGGGGGGGGGGGGGACATAAAGGCTACACAACATCAGCGTATTTACAAATGTCAAACAACACTGTGACTGATAAAGCTTTGTTACCAACACATCTGTATCAACAAAAAATATATGCACCCTCAGGAACCTTACTGGTAGTCATGTTTTTTTTCTTTTCCCCAAACTCTAAGCTTCACTCTCTCACTGCTGGAACAAATAATGAGCATTTCTCCAGCTAGCACCACAAAATTTTATTCAGCTAAGTGTTATAAGAGCCTGTGTGAGGTAATACATTCACTATTAACCCTCTCATGGTCAGATGAGCTATAGTATTCCATTCCTGCCAATGTCAGATTACTGTATTAAATTTTTCTGATACTGAGTCCTTGGAACCTTAAGATGTTAGTTACCTCCTAAATACAGTAAATGCTGCATCAGTTCACTGTATGGGATGGCTTATAAGGACGGGTGCTTGCCTGCAGTTGATGATCTGCTCAGCCACACAGACTTAAGGTTAATCAACAAAAACAACTCCAGGTCAAAAATGGGTGAATTAAGACAGATTTTTCAGTGTCATTTCTGCATTATCTACACCACTTTTTTCTTCAGGTGGTGAAAAATGTTTCACTTCACCAGAACAAGTAATATGGGCTTCGTCTTCACTCTGTGTCATCCTCTACCCAGGCAATGATCTTTCCATCAACACCTGGGAGAATGTCATCATCATTTACAATCTGAAAAATGAAAACAAGGACTAACAAGTACTCCAGGGAGAAACAGATAATAATAATAACAATAACAATAATAATAATAATAATTGTATCATTTAGGTAGGCTCCAGCATGCTTGCATGCATTGGCCTTGGTCACTTAATGGCAGCTTTCCACACAGCTCAATCTCTGACAGCCTCCCTCTTCAGTCCCATCCCTGAGCTCACCCTCTGTGACCTTGTCCCAGGTATTTTTTGGCCTGTCTTTCACAACCCTACCCCTGACATTCACACTTCTCATTTCCTGCACCCAACTGCCATCCTCCAGCCTCTCTACGTGCCCAAACCATCTCAATCTGCCCTTCCTCATCATAGCATCAGTACACTCCAGTCTCATTCTTCCTCTCAGCTCTTCAATCATAAACCTAGCCCCCAAGCCTCACGTGCAAGGATGCACTACACGTTCATCTAACCATTGTCATTTCTATACGTTTAAGCCTCTGAATATCCTCTTCCTTTGTCCAGGTTTCACACCTAACACATGCTGCATATAAAGATGATGATGATGATAATAATAATAATAATAATAACAGTAAGTGGCATCAGGTGAGCAATAAACCTCAACCATCCCTTGAATATAAACCTGCACCGGCTCAATCCAACTGGCGTGCCTTAATTACCCACTAACAATATTTAAACTCGCTGACACTCCTTTAGCAAAAGGTCAATAATCTAAGAAGTTAAAAACCCTGCCCTAGGGTGGGAAAGGGGGTTTGGATGATGAAGATGATGATATCATCAGAAATCCATCATCATCCAATCCTACGTTGCCCCATGAGAAGCGTAGAAGCCCAGGGCTAGGCAAGTTGGTCCTGACATTTAAGATGAGAGTGAACAGCCTCAACTCATCCCCGAGTGGCATTACGTGAGCAATAAACCCCAACCATCCCTTGGATGTAAACCTTCACTGGCTCAATCTGACTGGAACGCCGTAATTACTCACCAAACCACCAGGCGCCAAAATTTGGTTATATGGTTACCACCCAGCATAGTAAATGGTTTCCTGGTGTACAGGAAACCATTATTTGGCTTGTCACTCAGTGTAGAGTCACCCACAGGCAGAAAGAAGAGGAAAGAATGAAGGAAAGAAAGACAGAAGAGGAAGAGTAAAGTCACCTGTAGGCAGAAGAACAAAAGAATGAAGGAAAGAAAGACAGAACAGGATGAAAGGAAAGACGGATAGAGGAGAGGAAAGGGCAGACACCCGAAAGCAGCACTACATCGAGTGAGTGGATGGTGAGCGCCCCCACCTACCACATATCATCAGAAATATGATAATAATAATGTCACTATTCCCACAGGCTCTGTGGTTCCCAGTGGATTCCTATAACAATGCTCAAGTTACAGACAAATTAGCCACACAGTAAGTCAGATGACTGAATATGGAGTAGACAGGAAATAGTGTGCTTTGTAACATGGGTGGAGTAAGGAAGCCTGCTGGTAATAGGGTATTAGTATGGGTACATGGTATGATTAAACTGAAAATGAATCTTAACTGGGTGGTTGTTGCAGTGCCTTGAGGTTCAACTGGACATGAAACTGGTACACTACAGGTTTAAGCTGCCCTTCTGCTGTACGAGCAGTCCACCATTCTCCTTTTGGGGAACAGTGAGGGAGCTAAAGGATATTTGCACACCTTGGCACTTGGCAACAGAGCTACTCAGATATACATATGACATTGCAAGAAGGTATCCCTCTCCAACACCTAAAATTGGATAGCGAAAATGGTACTGGTGTATGTGACTATTCCTCACTAAAACTGTGCTGTGCTCCAATCTCTCCTACTCCCCTTCTCCACTTCACAAACTCACCTCCTCCTTGACCATGCCATACTCAGGATCATAACTCTTGAAGTGGAACCTGAAGGAACCTGGCCGGTCAAACATAGCCTTGAAGTCCCGTAACCGCACTTCTCCAAGCCGCCGCCCCACTGTTGACATGAACGGGGTGACAGTACGTTCCGTGAAGTAGATCACCTTTGTAAACGGCTCACTGCCACCTGTAGAAACAGAAACAAATAAATGACCACACTTTTTCCCACCTACAACTTAAGAAAACTATCAACATGTTCACTGAAATGACTCACTCAATCATCCACACATTATACAAGCCCCACAAATCCTAGCTCCACCTTACAAAAATAAATCAGTAATATCATTCTGACCACATTTCCCACCTCAGGGCAGGGTAAGGTAAGACCAAAGAAAAGGAAATGAGAATATTTGCATGCAGAAAAACTTTCAGCAATATAACCAGTGAAATGGGCTAGTCATTCACACACATGATTCAAGCTCCCAGAATAAACAATAAAACAAAATTATCAAGTACAAAATAGATGAATACAGGCAGCCCTTGTAAAACTAAAAAATGCTTCAAAATATCAAATTTTACTACACAACTGGTGCTGTAAACCAAAGAAAACTGGCAAAAGCTTTATAGGTATACTGCATGCTGGGCAACTCATCCATAGAGTTGTACCTGTCACCCACCAATGGTAAGTGTGAAATTTACAAATAAATAAGAACATACTGTGCAACATAAATCATCATTTTACCATGAGGAAGAAAATTACCCTAGCCAATCAGAAGCGATTATTAGATGGTAATGGTGTGATTTTACAAACAAGTTGGGCAGCCGTGTGCATAACAAGGGAACTTCAGTAGGCAATCCTTCTGAATCCTGTTGTGGATTTCAGGGGTGTGGAGTCAGAGTCAGGAGTGGAGGAGTCGGATACTTTTGGCTGGAGTCGGAATTGGTAAAAATATCTCTGACTCTGACTTCTTTACGTGATCAATTCTCATGTAAAGTATTTGGGTGCACTGCTAGGCCAGTTGTGCCACTTCGTGGGAAATTCGGTGCCTTTGACATTGCCAAGGGTTGCCACAGTTTTATTCATTTACGATATTACATACACTAATAATAAGGATGGAGTGAACTTGAAAATATGTAAGTAATGCAGTATGCCTACTACCGTACAGTCACAATTCGTGATACATTGAACCAGTATACGATAATTTGCTACAATGATAACAAAAAAGTTACACCCCAAAATCTGATTTACAATGAATTTCCTGCTATAACTGACAACTTAGGAAGTGAAGGAGCATTGTGGTGTGGATGTGATAGGAAGTGTTAACAGAAACACACTGAGGTGGTTTGGCCATGTGGAGAGGATGGAGAGTGAGAGACTGACGAGGAGAGTGTATGTGAGTGAGGTAGATGGGGGGAGAGGGAAGGGGAGGCCAAGGATGAGATAGAGGGATGGAGGAAGCTGAGTTGACATAACCCCCTTTTATAATGTATATCAATCTTCCAATTTACGATAAACTCATTATACGTTGAGGTATGACCTGACGTAACCCCATCGTATAACGAGTTGTGATTGTACTGCAGAAGAGGGGAGGGGGAGGAGGGGCAGAGTCCGAGTTGGAGTCGGAGTTGGAATTTTTAAAATCTGACTCCACACTCCAGGATTTAACCAGTCCAACCCAGTGACATTATAATACTTTCTGGATCGTCATCATCATCATCCAGACCTTTCCCACTCTAGGGCAGGGTGAGGAGTAGCAACGTCCAGACAGCCCAAGTTTGCCCAATCCAATGGGCCACGCTTCCATTCACTCATCATTCAAGCCCCAGGAATCCTGGCTCCATCTGATACACCAAAACATTTTCACCACATTCTATAGGTTCACATAAATGTATCTGATGGAGTCAACCTAACAGATGACCTAATCCAGTTTAGGGGTATATCATGAAGGGAAAGTGTTAATGAATGTTATACCTAACTCCTAACGTAACATGAATAAAGGCACCTGGCAACAAAATAATATAACAGAGAATGCATTACCACACTGAACAGGTTAACTGCAAAAAACAGGACCTGAAGCGGTGGCGTCTTCGCCGTGGGTCTACCCCCCAGACGCTGTCGAGAAGAGGAGGACAGCATGGTGGCCAAACCACCGCAAACCCCCCTTGCCCCTCACGGGGCCTGAGAACCTGGGAGTGGCTTTGGTCGCCCGGGCAAGTACCACATCTCTCCACACATCACACACAACAACACCATTTTTTCTACACCGAGAAATGACTCCCCCGGCGGTCATTTCTCGTCGACTTCTTCTTGCCGGGGACATTGAGAGCAATCCAGGACCCCCCAACAAATACTCATGCCCAACATGCTCAAAACCTATCACATCAAGCCGACAGAGAGAGTTCAGTTCAGTGCAATTCCTGCAAGAACTGGACCCATTACACCTGCGCAACACTTGCATCCAGAAAAGACTAAACAAACACCTGGACCTGCTCCTTATGCTCCTTCCCCCCACCCACTAACCCCTTCACCAACCCTACTCCTACTTCCCCCACACCTCCTCAGTCTAACCCACCAATCCTTCCCACACCATCCAATCCCCTAACCCCTCCTATCCCACCCCAACCCTTAACTCCAACACAACCTTCTCCTACCCCTTCCCCTCCATGCTGCAGCACCCAACACACATCGCACACATAACATAAATATTCTCCAATTAAACATAGATGGCATAAGCACAAAAAAATAAAAACTCACACAATTCATCAAAAAACACAACATACACATTGCCATCTTACAAGAAACAAAACTACGCACGACACAAAATACACCTACAGTACATTTCATAATTTCACCACCATCAGACAAGACCAGGCCGACAGTGGTGGACTCATCACCCTGGTACACAAATCCGTCAACTATTCAGATACCAGTGCACACACAAAGTCACTTCTCCCCCCACATGACACTACGACAGAAATACAATCAATTAAAATACGCACTGGTAACAAATCACACACAACAATCGCCAACATATACATTCCCCCCAGTCATCCCCCACAGTACCACACAATTACTCTCCACAAATACACCACATCACTAACATCATCCTGGGTGGTGATTTCAGCGTCAAGGCATCGGCCTGGTATGTCAACAACCCTGACACAGACAGAGGGCTGCCACTACAAACACAGACAGATCATCTTTTCATACTCAATCATCCCAATCAGCATACCCATATCCCACACCACACCCACTTCCTCCTATCATCTCCAGACATCACCTTCAGCTCCCCAAACCTCGCCCCCACAACATCCTGGAGAGTGGTCAGAACCCTTGGCTCTGACCACCTCCCGATCATCATCACTACCAAAACCAGAATCACCCCAGCTGGCCAGACACACATACACTAATTACAAGAGAGCCAACTGGGGGCCTTCACAACTGAAACAGAACAACACTTTGAAACATTAAACAGCAGATTCATCACAAACATCAACACTGCTGTGCACACTTTCAATACAATTATACAAAACCCAGACAAAAGACACATCCCTAGAGGCAACAGAAAAAGACACAACCCCAACTTCACACCAGAAATTCAAGGCCTCATCAGACAATGGGACACACTACGACACTTCTGAACACCACATACGCATGACACCATACAACAAATACAAGAACTCAACACTCAAATAAACAATAAAATATCAGAACAGCAAACACTAAATTCAAATAATTATCTCCAAACACCTGATCACAAAACAAACACCAGCAAACTCTACAAAACACTAAACAGCATCATACTCTCCAACAGCAACATTACACAATCACACGCTGCCATCACAACAACAGACACCATACCTTCAAACAAACACTTTCATCAATCACTTTTCACATGTCAGCCATCTAAACCCCCATCGTGATGACCGACGTATCATCCGACGTAAGAGACAGTTCCCCACAGACCCAGACTTTGCACCTTTCACTTACAACCAGATGAAGCACATCATCAGCAACCTCAAGCACTCATCTGCCTGTGGACCAAACAATGTAAGCAACATACACCTTAAACACTTTGGACCACATGGCATACAAGCACTCACTAACATATCAAACTACAGCTACTCACGCAACATAACATCCAACATCTGGAAGCATGGCATTATCATCACTATTCCCAAACCCAACAAAGACCCCACGTTACCTTCCTCACACCGCCCCATCACACTCCTCTGCACCCCCTCCAAAGTCACTGAAAGACTAGTACTACAACTAGTTACACCTCACACCCCCCTTGCCCCATTACAACATAGTTTAGGCCACTACACTCCACAAACACTCTTCTTACAGACCTCACAGAGAGTGTTTTTGATGGCATGAATTCAGCTAGGCCACCACACAGAACACTCCTTGTCAAACTAGACTTTAGTAAAGCTTCTGATTCCATCCCCCACCAAAACCTCACAAATGAAATATTCAACAGAAACATGCACAATAACACAAAAGGATGGTTGGCAAACTACTTAGCTGGCAGATGTGCACATGTAACTTTTGCCGGTCAGTCCTCGAACATCAGAAACTTCACAAATGGCGTCCCCCAAGGATCTGTTTTGTCCCCTACACTCTTCAACCTGTACCTGCATGACATACCCACACCCCACACACCACAGATACACATAGCTTCCTATGCAGACGACATAACACTTACACGCACACACCAAAACGTAAACACAGCCGCACACATCCTCCAACCTTACCTCAACACACTACACGAATGGTTCACCACAAACAGACTCAAAACAGCCCCAGCCAAATCTACAGTGACCCTTCTTACAAACTGGACAGCAGAACACAGTCACATTCCACACCTCACTATAGACAACACTCCCATACCACACACACACACAAAATCCTTGGTGTAACATACAATACATCACTGTCATTTATACAACACATCACAAACATCAAAAATAAATTAACACCTAGACTCAATGCCTTGAAGTCACTTGCCCATACAACATTTGGACACAACAAAGAAACCACCATCACAGTATACAAACAATATATACGTTCAATGATGAATTATGCAAGCCCTGCTTGGGCTCCTAACCTCACTGAAACACACTATAACACTCTTCAGACTATACAAAACAAGGCCCTAAAAATAATCACAGGCTACACAGCTACTACACCTACAGACCACCTACACCAAGAAACCAAAGTCCTCAAAGTCAAGGATTATCTGGACATGAGAGGCACCCAAATTCTCGCTGCAGCCTCCACAAACCCACAACACTACATGGCAGCACATCCACACCCACCAAGGAATATCAAAACAACACCCAGCACACGATATCATACACAAATACTATCATCTCTTCCCCCCTGCCCACCTCAGACCAGCTTCCGGAAGCATATTCATACTCAAATCACTCGCCGTTCCATTCAGTCACTTAAAGACAACACACAGCTGCATGCAGGGCCTCCTGATATCCATCCTTCTGAATCCTATCTCCCCTGTGAGGACAGGGTCCACCTGGCCAGGCTGAGATGTGGGCATCATCCAGCCCTCTTAAGTTATCAGAAGAGGCTGGATGACTCCGTCGCTGATGCCTGTCCAGGATGTAATACAGCACCCCATACTACTAAGCACATCATGGAAGACTGCACTGCACACAATCACCTAAGCCAACAACACAACATACACTCCTTGAGAGCTCTGTGGGAAAGCCCAGTCTCGGCCACAGCCTTCCTTAGGGACTCGGGGCTGTTCGGCCAGACTGCCTAGGGAACAACTACTACTACTACTGCAAAAAACATCTATGCTATACCAAGTGCCAACACCAGCTAATTATTTCCCAACAACTGACTGAAACTGTTGGGAAAAAAAGGAATATCAAATGTGTAGCAAAATTTGTATCAGCATGAGTTTCAGCTTGGAATTGGACTCAATCAACAAAACAAGGATACAAAAACCCTCAGAGGCTAAATCTACCCCGAACTAACCATTTATGTGTGCTCTTTTGTCAGAGGCAGAGCGAGGGGATTTGTCATTTGCCGAGCTGCTGCCACTGCCGCTGCCACTACCACCACTGCCACGCTCTATCAATACAGCTATGGCCTGCTCCAGGGTGTCCAGGGTGTGCTGGCTTGGGTCTGTGTCTCTGTAGGACAAGATTACATTACTGTAGTTGGATTTTATACTTCTTAACACAACACAATGACCTGTTCTTCTCGTTTATTCCTGCTACCTGCAGATAGATTTATGGTATACAGCTTAAGGAAAGATATCAGTGCAAAAAAATGATAATAAAGACAGTTTCAAACTCTCTCACTACAAATGGTTTCTCCAAAGTTAACATAATCTTCTGGAGGTAGTAAGTAATGAATTACATATCCTTGGACTGAAGGGGTAAATGACTCTGGTCAGCATGAAACAATGACTGCATTAACAGTTACGTCTCCTTCTCACACTTTATCGTGTGCATGTTACTGCTACTATTGTGCATAAAAATACTTCATGAAACACACTTCACTATCAGAGCTTGCAGGGAAGTGTCAGCAAACTTTTAATCACAACAGCACAATAATTGGCTTAAGGAAATATTAAGAGTTGAAGAAAAGGAAGGTGATAAGTGTAAACATCAAGGGTAGGTTGCAAAAGGCAGACCAAAATATACCTGGGACAAGGTCAGAGTGTGTGACTTAGGGATAAAGGACTGAATAGGGAGGCTGCCACAGATCGTGAAGTGTGGAGAGCTGCCATTAGGTGACTAAGGCTGATGCACTCAAGTTGGAGCCTTTATAAACGATATGAATAAACAAACATACTGTGGCTGTTGTGGCCCTGGGCTCATCTGAATGTAAACTATACTGACTGCATCAAGAGGCTGTCCTTTTCCAGCAGTCCACCATCCCCCTTTCAGGTGACTGGGAAGGAGGTGAGGGATTTTTGCATAACCAGACCATCTGATTCTATTGGTGCCACTATGAAGGCAACCCTTTCCAGCACCAGCCCTATAGTAACACAATGATACTGACCTGAAGTTTGCTCTGAGTGACATGATGGCATCCCTCACCAAGTGTAGCTCCTCCCTTGCCCCTCCTCCCCCTCCCCCACGCCCTCCTGGACTCTCACCACGTACACCACCTCTTTTCCCACTCTGTCAACAGAGAAAGACAATCATCATCATTGTTACTAAACTATAACACATTTATTTTAACCTGATAAGAGATTCCTAACCTCTTTCAGGTCTGACAACAGCCAAATGCTGCGAAACTAAATGGCTGATCTAACTAGTAACCATGGAGATTCATTTCTACCTCCAAACAACAACTCAAAAATTTTTATGCTATCATGACTTAGTACCATTAAAATGGGAGTGGCTCACTTCCATCACATAAAAACAAACCAACTATATCCATGGTAGCAATATGAATCC
>JAGKTI010009461.1:0-30913 GCA_018397915.1 Birgus latro | reverse complement strand
GTTCAAGGACAGTGGGGAGGCCATTCCTCCCACTCCACTTCCCAAGCCTGGGAGACCTCGTAAGACAACCTTCAGGACCCGTCAGCTGATCTCAAGGCAAGTTAGCAAGGCTCCAAGGCTAACAGCACGGGATTTAAAAGAGAAGAACCCACAGTTGCTGGCAGATGTGTCTGTCAGAAGTGTGCAGCAACTGTTGCATGACGATCTGGGCTACAGGAGTTTTGGTGCTCGTAAAAAAACACTGCTAACTGCACTTCAGAAGAAAAAGAGAGTAAATTTTGGTAAGAAATATCTTGCCTGGAGTGAGGAGCAATGGAAAACTGTGCTTTGGAGCGATGAGTCATTTACTGTCACTGGTACCCCTTCATCACGAGTGTACCGCAAACCAGGCAGTGACCACCTCGATCCTAAGTACACTTCCAAGTTTGTTAAATACCCAGCCTCACTCATAGCTTGGGGCTGCTTTACATATTATGGTGTTGGTAGGTTGGTAATTCTACCTGCAAATGAATAAGTGAACCAGAACAATTATTTGGAGCTCTTATGTGATGTTTTAAGTGACTATTTTGATAAAACCAATGCAAGAGTATTTATGCAAGATTCTGCCCCTGCACATGTTGCAAAGTCAGTGAAACAGTGGCTAACAGACTGTGAGGTTCCCTTTATTCGAGACTGGCCCGGAAACAGCCCAGATATCAATCCCATTGAGAATTTATGGGCACACACGATGCGGCAGCTGCGTAGTATGGACACATCATCTTTGCCTAAACTTGAGGCTGCAGCTATGGAGCAGTTTTAGTCCGTCTGTTCTGCAAAACTATGTCATCAGTCTCCCCAGACGCCTTAAGAAGATAATAAAGGTGAAGGGGAATGCCAGTAAATACTAAATTCAATGGTGAGTGTTAATTTATTTGTTTCTCCTTGCTAACCACAAGAATGTTTTCTTTTTTTAAGATGGCGTCAACACTTTCCGCGCCTACTGTATGTGCTACAGGAGAGAGAGGGTTGGGTGGTTTGTGTGTACTTTGATCTGCAGAAAGTCTTTGACAAGGTACCCCATTAGTAACTGTGGAAATTGGAACACATAGGAGGACTACTGGAAAACCTCTTGGAGTGGATGAGAGACTTCATGAAAGATGGGGTGATGAGGACAGTAATAAAGGACAAGATGTCAGGGTGAAGGGAAGTAACAAGTGGTGTCCCACAGACTCAGTGTTAGCGCCCATAACGTCTCTGATCTAGCAGATGGCATGAACAGTTATAGAAGTCTGTTTGCAGACAATGCAAAGATCATGAGGACAGTAGAAGCTGAAGAAGGCTGTAAAATGCTGCAGGAAGACCTGAACAGGATTTACGATTGGAGTCGGGTATCGAAAATGAATTTAAAAAAAAAAAAATCAATTTAACAAAAATAAAAAAAAATAAAAAATAAAATACCGGAAATGGGTAAAAGTACCAAGAGGCCATCACCTGAATTATTGATGGGTAATGAACCAATCACAAAAGCAAGAGAAGAGAAAGATTTGGGAATGCTGGTCTGGAATAATTTGTCACCTGAAAAACACATTAACAAGATAGTTAGACATATAAACTCTTGACCAATACAAGAGTAGCATTTCATTACATGGATGAGACGATGAAAAAATTGATAGTGGCCATGATCCGTCCCAGGTTAGAATATGCAGCAGTAGTGTGGTGCCCACACAAAAAGATAATGTATAAACAAGATCGAAAGAATACAAAGAACAGGAACCAAGATGGTCCCCAACCTGGCAGATCTGTTGTACAGTGAGAGGCTGGAAAAGCTGGATCTGCCTTCCTTAGAAGAAAGGAGAGAGAGGGACGACATGATTGCAGTGTTCAAGGCCAGGATGGGAGTAGATAAAATTGACAAAAGATCTATTTGTATGGGATGGGAGAGTAACAAGAGGACACAGAATGAAACTGAAAATGCCAAGCTCCTTGAGGGACGTCAAGAAATATAGTTTTCCATACAGACGCACAGACCTGTGGAACAGCCTGGACAAAGAGATCATCCACTTGAAAAGCCTAAACGAGTTCAAAGCAAAATTTGACTGACTGAGAAACAGAGACGGGACCCCACGAGCTCAGCTCATTTCCTGTATATCACAACTAGGCAAGTACAACTAGGTAAATACACACACACACACAAAATCCATCCTCAACTGGCCAGCTCTGAATGTAATGATGAAAAGATGCCTACAGCTGCAGTAACCATGAGGTGCTGTCTACCACAAGAGGATGCCATTTCCCTGCAAAGTGTATGTGTGTATGTGGAGGAGAGTCCTGCAGTAGTTAATTGCCTGTGGTCGATGGGTCTGCTCAGCCACACAGACTGAGGTTATGCACACACACAGTACTCACCTTCAGTACAGGGTGTCCAGGTGAGGCTATCGTAGTGGTCAATATAAGGGGTGATGCCTGGCCAACTCCTCATGATGGCACTATGTGATCCAACACTGCATTCACCCCCAGTGCTCTGATACCACACACTCTGCCAAGACTGTCCCTCCATCTGGGTCGTTATAACCACTACACCACCAGTCCTGAAAAATCGTTTCGTTTTTGAAGGCTGCAACATGCTTGCATGCGTCGGCCTTTATGGATTGGAGCGTGTAGCATTTTATGACCGGATGCCCTTCCTGATATCTACCAATGACCCTTGGGTGGATTCGATCCTCCGACCCTACGGCCAGAGCGGAGCGCTCTAACCCACTGAGCCATTTAGTTTCCTCCAGTCTTTTAAACACAGTGTGTCCAGGCATCTCGAAATGAACAGATCTTGAATTTGGCTCCTGTAATCCTGTTTTTGTTTTTCTTGGCAGGAACAATTAGTGACCTCTAGTCTTCGCATCCTTCTTCCTTTCATTGGAGAGAGAGAGAGAGAGAGAGAGAGAGAGAGAGAGAGAGAGAGAGAGAAGTGCCGTTATACAAGCATCAGCTATACAAGAAACTTATGATACAAGAATGGGCAACTTAGACCCAAATTCGGTGATGCCAGCAGGGTCAGTTAACCCTTTTGTCCACGGTAAGTTTCAATAAGTTTCGTGTTCCATTACACATCTCCCTTCTCCCCACCCCCACCCCCACACGCTCCAAAAAAGTGTATTCTTGGCTTATTTTTGTCACCCAAACATATTTATCTGGCCACAAAACCTACATATTCCTATTCGTCGATGTTTGTTTTACATGGAGAAAAAACACACACACACACACACACACTGTACGTACAGTCACCAAACTTTCCACCTGGGCCACTTAGCCGCAAAAGGTGGGTAACGGGAGCTGGCAACGGTGTCCCTGTTTGTTTGTGTGTACATGTTCGATCATCAACTCCCTTCGTCCGTGGTGCACCTCTGTCAGTCAGAGTTCATCCCAAGATGGCTGGGTACGGAGTTGGGTTAGGAGAATAAAGTCGTAGGAGTAAGGAGGCTCTCCCATCGGCTCAGCCAGTTGCACGAAACTGGCCTCACATAAAATTGCTGTGTGCCACAGGTCGCACTGACCAAGGCCAAATAAATATGACTATATTAATTTTATAATAAGGTAATATATATTATTATATATGATTCAATAATATATATATATTATAATATACTTCTTTGGCCTTGGTCTGTCCAACCTCTGGCATGCAACAATTCCATGCGACCGGTTTCCTGCAACTGGTCGAGCCAGTGAGAGAGCTGCTTAAGAGGGGAGCTTGGCACAGTGAAGGCCAGGGCAGGTGTCGGATTGGGGGGGGGGGTACATTATTCATACTGCCAGTGATAATAATTGCCGAACTAGTTTTAAGATCCATTAGCAATCTCCTAAATATCTGCAATCTTAACAATACTAAACATTTTATTTTCTATGATGGTTTTACATTGTTGCCATAACATAGGCGGTAGCTCGATTGGTAGAGAGTTGGCTTGCGGTCCCGTGGGACCCAGGTTCGAATCCTCGCTGGTGCAGGGAACAGTTTAAGGATTTGAATTTCATTAAATCAGGTTTTACTGATCTACCAGAAGACCCGCCGACATGTCGTAAAAATGACCCCGCTAATACCAATACACCAGTCCTGTATGAGACAGCCCTAGCATGTATTCAATATGGACGGTGGGTGTTAAGCGCCGAAGTGGTGACATGTAGATTGTAGGAGGACGACTGGGCCTTGATAGCAGGCTGTGAAGCCTATGCCCAGAGTCGGACAAAAAAAAAAAAAAAAAAAAAAAAGTTAATACATTACTCGTATATACTGGAACCGCTCCAAGCCTTTCTCTCTCACGCTGTCTCCTTATATCAGTAACTCCATTTCACAGGGTTATCACTTGATACCATTATCAGTATAGGATGAAGAGGAATGCATTTACCTAACACCTACATCCAGTTACAAGTAAGATTACCTGCCATATTCACCTCATGAACGATACTAACCAATAAACATTAAAATGATGTTCAGACATTTAACGGTTACTTATTTCCTTGTTGCTAGTACTTCAGGTAGATGTTTTTATGTGTTCTGTGGTGCACCACGAAGAGCTAGGAGGTTAAAATACTGTCACCTCAACAGGCAGTTTATGCATACTGTTGTCAAATGTGGCTATTATATTAACTATGACAATGACTTACCGTATCATAATTACAGTATACCTTTACAGTCCATTCATCTAATGAATGACTGAATTACACATTACAAAGAAAACTGATTGTGAGCGGTCCCACTTATGTGTGAGGTCACACATTTACACGCTCATTGATTATGCACCGAACAACATTATCTCACATTACAGCAAGATGAAGTCACCACCTCTCCATCACAGGAGGCAAAAGCTTCCAGTCATATTAAGCACAACTGCTCAATTGTTGGGACATGTCACCATTGCCTGTGATACTGCTTTGGCGACTGGTAAATGCAGTGCTGGGTAGCTGCGCAATGACTTCCACAATGCACAATTGCGCACCGTTGCACTCCGGTGAGAAGACTGTAGCACCAGTCGAGCAGGGCAGTACTCCCAAGGAGGATGGAAAGCTGATGACAGGGAGAGCTGGAGCTCCCGTTTCATCAGCCCTCAGGACTTGTTCCTGACCATCCTCCTTTGCTGAACTTTTTCAGTGTCTCAGTTACACAGAGAGTAGACCAGCATGCTCTCCTATACAAGTTTCTCTGACTGTCAACACCAAACTACATACACGCTACACACTACACTTCCTTTTCAAAATTATCTCGAAAATGGCGCACAAAAATCATGCCTCAGAGTCCCCAGGGGGGGGGACCATAAATGCCCCCACCATCCGCCCCTCTCCCGGTGACAACTCAAAGAGCTGCCTGGAACCACTGTCTGACTTCATTTCTGTAACATTCGCGGCCTTTCCTCTAACTTTCACGCTGTCGAGCACCACCTCTTCTCCTCTAAACCTCACCTTCTCTTTCTCACTGAGACTCAGCTGTCTGAGGCAACTGACAGCAAACCCTTTTCTGTATCCTCCTACTTTCTCTATTCTCGTTTCAAAGCCAAAGGTGGCTGTTGCGTATATGTACGCAACGATCTATCTTGCTCTCGTGTTCCTCAACTTGATTCTTCTGAATTCTCTACTCTCTGGCTTCGGCTTTCCTGTCATTCTCTGACTAAATATATCTGTGCTGTTTACTTATCTCCTAATTCTACTGACTATCAAAAATTCTTTGACTATCTTACTTCTACGATGGAACACATTCTATCCATTTCTCCTTTCTCTGAAATCTCCATTCTAGGAGATTTCAATGTTCACCACCACCTTTGGCTCTCCTCTCCTTTAACTGATCCACCTGGTGAACAAGCCTACATCTTTTCTATCCTTAATGACCTAGAGCAGCTTGTACAGCACCCTACCCGTATCCCTGACCGCCTTGGAGAGAGTTCCAACATACCTGACCTTTTCCTAACAACTAATCCTTCTGCTTACACTGTTCATCTTTTCTCTCCGTTGGTCTCCTCCGATCATAATCTTATTACCTTAACATGTCCAATCGCTCCAGTACGGCCTGTGGACCCTCCAAAGAAACGCCGCCTGTGGCACTTTGGAGCTGCAGATTGGGAGGCCCTCAGGCAGTACTTCTTTGATTTTCCATGGAATGATTATTGCTTCCTTGGCCGGGAGCCATCTGAGTGTGCCTTGCGCGTTACGGAGGTTATTCTCTCGGGCATGGAAGCATACATTCCTTCCTCATATCCTCTGACTAATGCAAGAAAGCCTTGGTTTAATCACGCTTGTTCTAATGCAGTCCGCAACAAGGAGAGGGCCTAGAAGAGGTACCGGAGCCAACCCACCCCTGAATCACACCTTTTATATATTTCTGCCCGGAATCGTGCTAAGTCTGTTCTTCGCTCTGCTAAAAACAATTTCATCCGTGCTAAATGTTCCCAACTCTCCAACTCGAATTCTTCTCGCTCCTTCTGGCACCTTGCCAAAAACCTTTCTAACAACTTTACCTCATCATCCTTCCCTCCTCTTTTCTACTCTGATGGCTCTGTAGCTATTTCTTTTACTGATAAAGCAGATCTCTTCGCTCAGACTTTCTCCTCAATTCCACCTTAGACAATTCCGGTGCTATTCCTCCATCACTTCCCCCATCTGACTTCCTCTTGACTGACATTAAAATTTCTTCAGCTGATGTGTTTTCTGCCATCACTGGCCTCAATACTAAAAAGGGATATGGTCCTGATGGAGTCCCTCCTGTTGTCCTCAAAAATTGTGTTTATGTGCTTACACCCTGCCTAGGTAAACTCTTTCGCCTTTGTCTCTCAACTTGTACCTTTCCTTCTTGCTGGAAGTTTGCTCTCATTCAGCCAGTCCCAAAGAAGGGTGACCATTCCCAACCCTCTAACTATCGTCCAATTGCTTTAACATCCTGTGTCTCAAAAGTTTTCGAGTCAGTTCTTAACAGAAAAATTTTAAAGCATCTTTCCTGTCACAATCTTCTTTCTGATCGTCAGTATGGGTTCCATCAGGGACGCTCCACTGGTGATCTTCTCACCTACCTTTCAGACTCGTCATCCTCCTTTCGGAACTTTGGCGAAAGCTTTGTCATAGCACTTGACATCTCAAAGGCTTTCGATCGAGTCTGGCATAAATCTTTAATTTCCAAACTGCCCTCCTACGGTTTCTATCCTTCTATCTGTGCCTTCATCTCTAGCTTCCTTTCTGGTCGTTCTATAGCCGCTGTTGTAGACGACCATCGTTCCTCTCCTAGACCTATCAACAGTGGTGTTCCTCAGGCTCTGTCCTATCACCTACTCTCTTCCTTTTATTCATCAATGACCTTCTAAGCTGTACATCTAACCCTGTCCACTCATATGCTGATGATTCCACCCTTCACCTTTCCATTCGGTTCCTGCAACGTCCATCTCAGCAGTTACTTCAACAAAAAAGGGATGAGGCTATGGCACACCTAGTGTCTGACTTGGCTCGTATCTCTGATTGGGGTAAAAAATAATCTTGTTATTTTTAATGCGTCAAAAACTCAGTTCTTACACTTATCAACCTGACAAAATCTTCCTCAGGATTACCCACTAATGTTTAATAATGAACAGTTATGTCCTGAATCATCCTTGAACATGCTTGGGGTTTCATTCTCTCGGGATTTGACTTGGAAAGAACATATTACATTTCTTGTGAAATCTGCTTCCAAGAGATTAAGTGTGCTAAGCCGATTCCAAACTTTCTTTACCCCTGCACAGTTGTTGACTTTGTACACAGGTTTTATTCGCCTATGTATGGAGTACAACTATCATGTGTGGGGAGGCTCCCCACATGCAGCTCTTCTCAATAGGGTGGAGTCAAAGGCTTTTCGTCTCATTAACTCTCCTCCTCTTACTGATTCCCTTCAACCTTTGTCTCTTTGCCGCACTGTTGCATCTTTATCTCTCTTCTATCGCTACTTCAATGGTCACTGTTCCTCTGAACTGTCTGCTTGCATCCCTCCACCTCTACGACGGGCACGTAGTACCCGTCTAGCAACAAACTCTCATCCCTTTTCTGTCCAACTCTCTAATGCAAGAGTTAACTGTTACTCCCAGTCCTTCATTTATGCAACTGGTCAACTCTGGAACTGTCTTCCTTTGTCTGTATTTCCTACTTCCTATGATCTCCAGTCTTTCAAACGCAGTGTGTCCAGGCATCTCGAATTGAAACGGATCTTGAATTTGGCTCTCTTTTGTATTGTTTTTGCTTTTTCTTGGAAGGAACAGTATGCAGGCCTGTGGCCTTTGGTTCCTTCTTCCTTGCATTAAAAAAAAAAAAAAATGCACATTGTGCACTGCATAAGACCTTGCGCAATATTGCGCTCATGCACATGAAAAAGCAGGTGCACAAGTGCAAATTTATTGTGCTTGCTCAACTAAATTTGCACTTGTGCACCTGTCCTGCACAATCCACAGGACACGTGGTCTTGGGAGATGCCCGCATGGCTGGACAAAGGATGGGGGAGGCTTGGGCAGGTCACAAAGATATTTAGGGGAGGGTACTAGCATTTCTTAAAATGCTTCAACTGAGATAATGTATTTTAATATTTTTTAAATTATTATTATTAATAATAAATTAAAAATCAATTATTTATTAAGAGTAGGATATGCAATTCCTTACAAAATACATTAAAACATTATTTAAATCAAATATCCTATCTATCTATCTATTGCCAGAAGCCTCAATCCCGCACGGGGTGCCCACAAACAAATCACCTTCATGTCACTCTGTCCCCTGCCATTTCACTACCACGCTCCCAGCTCACACCCCCCTCTCTCATATACCTCTCCACTCCATCCCTCCATCTCATCCTCGGCCTCCCCCTCCCTCTCGCCCCCTCCACCTCACTCACATACACTCTCCTCGTCAGTCTTTCATTCGCCATCCTCTCCGCATGCCCAAACCACCTTAATCTGTTTCTCCTAATGCTTCCCATCATGTCCTCAACCACACCACAACGCTCCTTCATTTCCTCATTTGTTAGTCTGGCTCTCCATGTGACTCCACATGCTCCTCTCAAATAACTCATTTCCACTGCTCTCACTCTTGACTTATGTCCTTCCAACAGGGTCCAAGCTTCACTTTCATATGTTAGAGTTGGTATCACAATACTGTCATGTAACAACTTTTTCATTTCCATGCTCACCTCCCTGTTTCTTATCACTGCTTTCAACGAACCAGCAACCTTCCATCCCTGCTGCACCCTTTCGAGCACTTCACCCTCCAGACTTCCATCCTTACTCATCACACTACCCAAGTACTTAAATTCACTCACATTCTCTATATCCTTCCCATCCAATCACACTGTACATTCACTGGCTTCACTTCTCTTGAAGACCATTACTTTACTCTTCCCTACATTCACCTTTAGATTCCATTTCTTACACACTCTCCCAAACTCATCTACCAAGCCTTGCAGCTCCCCTTCGTCTTCGCTCAACAATGCAGTATCATCAGCAAACAACAGTACAGGGAGTTTCCAAACACTACCCTCTCTCACTAGGGCCGCTCCAACATCCACTGCCCGACCTTGTGTCTCTTTTATAACCCCATCCATATACAGATTGAACAACCATGGAGACATGACACATCCTTGTTTCAATCCAACCTTCAAATGGAAAGATTCACTCAGTTTGCCATCCACACGCACTGCAGCCTTAGCAACCTCATACATACTCTTCACTGTCTTCAACAACTTCCCATCCACTCCATAAATTCTTAATACCTTCCACAAACCTTGTCTATCCATCCTGTCATATGCTTTCTCCAGATCCATGAAGGCTGCATACAACTTCTTTCCCTTCTCCAGAAACTTTTCCACTAAGGATCTAGGAATGAATAGCTGGTCTACACAACCTCTTCCCTTCCTAAAATCTCCTTGTTCTTCTCCAACTAATTCCTCTGTAATTTCCCTAACTTTGTCAATAAGTATCCTACCATATACTTTTCCTATTACAATGAGAAGGCAAATGCCCCTATGATTACCACACACTGCTTTTTCCCCTTTTCCTTTGTACAGAGAAATAATTATACCTGACTTCCAATCCTCCGGGACTCTACCCTCCTCCCAAGCCAATATGCACACCTTCCACATCCATTCTATTACTATCTCTCCACCATGCTTCAGCATTTCACCACACACTCCATCAATTCCTGGGGCTTTCCTCATTTTAACTTTCTTCATTGCTTCCACCACTTCCATCCTGGTGATTTCTTCCTCTCTTCTCACAACCCTCCTTCTCCCTGCCATTCCCCAGCCGCTACTTGCATTACTTTCATTCTCTATGTTCAGAAGTTCATTAAAATGATCTCTCCATCTGTTTACTTTTTCTCCCTTCTCCACTAGTAATCTACCATTTTTATCTTTCACACCCCCACTGACTTCTTTGGCACCCTGTCTAGCTCTCTTTACCTCCTTCCAGAACATTTTCTTACATTCCCTCCACTTTGCACTCAAATTCCTTCCTAATTCCTCATCCACTCTCTCCTTACTCTCTCTTACTAATCTTTTCACCTCTCTCCTCATCACTACATATAACTCTCTCGTCCGTCTCTCAGCTTCTTCGTCGCCCCTGTTCCTCATCCACTCATTATATGCTTTCTTCTTTTGTGCCACAGCCTCTCTCACCACTTCAGTCCACCATGCTGTTCCCTGAACCCCCTTTCATCTTCTCTTCACCCCACATACCACCACACCACCTCACATGCTGCACAGATTTCTTCTGTGAATACCTTGCACACACCTTCCACATCCCCCATCTGCTCCAATCTATATTTACCCAATCGCTCCTCCACCTCACTTTTATATTCAGCCTTTATTCCGTCCTCTTGTAACTTTTCTACCCTCCTTGTAACAAATACTTCCTCCTGTCCTTCCCTTCTTCTCTTCCTCCATCTTGTTTGGATTCTGATTCTGGCCACCACCAAGTGGTGGTCCGTCCACTCCCCCAACCTCTATATACTCTTGCATCCATTACACATCTCATCCTTTCATCCATACACACATAGTCAATCATTGCCTTCCGTTCATTCATTCCACCATCCTCTCTTCTCATCACTCACCATGTATACCTATGGATCAAATATCCACAGTCTAATAATTTATTAGGCTGTAAATATTTGATTTAAATAATATGTTTTAATTATTTTTGTAAGGAACTGCATATGCTATTGTATATCTATATTAAATTATTAGTAATAAAACATCTTGAGAAAATGCACATAAAAGTAAAACTGGCAACATCACAGCCTTGGCTTCCTTGTCCCTCTGCTCACTCACTCCTCTGTTTGATCTTCCACCAGTGAATAACGCCTTGCTCCAGTCCCACCACCTTAGTGTGTGAACTGAATCATTTTATTTCACGGTAAATAATTTGTCAGTAATGGATGCCCTCAGTACCAGGGCCAGCATCACCAAAAATACTTAGTATCACTAAGTACACTTAGCAGACATAATTTTTCACGAGTTGCACTTAAGTATGAGCAAAATACTTAAGTGATACCGACCAAAACTTACTGGTCTCTACACTTTGTAGATGACAATCTTAAGTACCCCCCATGAGGTTACCCTTGTGCTTCTCATTTTACAGTCAAGATGCCCGAACAACAAAAACGACAAGGGAAGATGTGAAGGGCGATAAATTATAGAGAAACAGGAAAGAAAAGCTATTTTGGGCCTATGTATGACATTTCCAATGAATTAATACATAAAAATATGTCCATGTTGAAATAATATTACAGTACAATGATAGATTTGGAGATGTTACACCACAGACAAACAGCCTATGCAAGATCAATAGTGCAGAAATGAAAGTATTTGCATTACTTTGTTACTTAGAAATTAGGAAGATGCTGCTGTTTAATGGTGATTCCTTGACTTCTCTTTTCTCACGTACAATTTCTCTTAAACATCTCCCCATAGGATGTTTTCCGCCATTCAGCCATACCTTATCGGTCAAATATAACAAAGCTTGTGTTGTACGGCTGCAAATACTGTGGCTGTTTTGCTGATGAAAAAATGCAGAGAACAGTATGCCACACTAACCTAAGAATAATTTTTTGTTTAATCGAGACTGGCCCAGGGCTGGCGAAATGCATAACGAACAGTCAGACACCGGTGTCTATTTTTCTACCGTAAGGACCGGTCACCTGATGGTTCTTCCCCCATTAGACAATTTTTAGCCAAGGGTTTATCATGTAATAATGAAAACGAATCTTTCTATCTACCTATTGCCAGACACCTTAATCTCGTAAGGGATGGGCACAAACAAATCACTTCCATGTTGCTCTGTCCCCCACCGTTTCACTGCCCTGCTCCCAGCTCAAACCCCCCTCTCTCATATACCTCTCCACTCCATCCCTCCATCTCATCCTTGGTCTCCTCCTCCCTCTCCCCCCCTCCACCTCACTCACATACACTCTCCTCATTAGTCTCTCACTCTCCATCCTCTCCACATGGCCAAATCACCTTAATGTGTTCTTCCTAACACTTCCTATCACATCCACATCCACATCACAGCGCTCCTTCACATCCTCATTTGTCAGTCAGTCTCTCCATGTGAAGATGCGATCTTTTAGAATATTTTACTCAATGTTTTCAATACTCGCATTAGCCAATACTTTCAAGAAGTACCTTCGAAATTCTATCGGCTAAAAACTGTCGAATGAGGTTCACAAAGGAAGATGAGAGTTGATGATCTGAACTTATGTCAAGCAAGTACACATGAACAGATACACTGTTGCCAGCACCCGTTACCCACCTCTCACGGCTAGGTGGCCCAGGTGGAAAGTTTGGCAATTGTACATCAGGGAGTGTGAATGAACATTTGAGAACATTCATCTCACTTCCCAACATCATAGCTTAAATGTTTACTAACATATCTCTACATGTGATACCATCATTTGAAAGAGAATTTTATTAGCTTTTGTATGGTACAGTTGGCATTTTGATAAGAGGTGTGGAATTCGAGTAATAAGTGAAAAAGTTAAACCTTTCTCAGACAGAGAAGATTTTTTATCTGAGGAGCTCTACCAAAAAACTTTTCTAGGGAGTGGTAGGTTTTTATTTCATCATCTTATGCAAAATTTTATGGGCTTTCTCATGATATATGCAGATTTCTCCAACGCCTCAGTTTTCGGGGGAAAAAAAAACTACAGTGTACTCTGCTGTCCTCAGGCTGCTATGAAAGCAAGCCTGAGGACAGCAAATCACCCAGGGGGTTTAGGGTGGGCTCGTGGAATGTGAGAAGTTTGAGGGGAAGAGCGGGGGAAGTTGTTGAGGCACTCAGTAGGAGGTGGGTGGATGTGGCTTGTCTGCAGGAAGTCCGGTACAGGGGTGGATCAGCCAGAAAGATTGCTGGGAAGGATTGCTACTATAAGCTGTTTTGGCAGGGGGGAACTGACAGATATGGGGGTGTGGGTGTGTTGGTTGCGGAGAAATGGGTGGAGTATGTTATGAATGTCATGAGAGTCAGTGATAGGATAATAGTAGTGAAAATTTTGATCGGACGGGTGATTGTTTCAGTTATATCAGCATATGCTCCACAGGTGGGATTGGATGACGCAGAGAAGGATAGATTTTGGGATGATTTAATACGTGTAGTAAGCGGTATGGGTGATGATGAGGTGGTGGTTCTGGGAGGGGATTTAAATGGTCATGTTGGTGAAGCAGCTCAAAGTTATGAGGGAGTCCATGGAGGATGTGCATATGGTGTGAGGAATGTGGAAGGGGAAAGAATACTCGAGTTTGGGGAGGCTATGGACATGATTGTGTGCAACACACATTTTAGAAAAAGAGTGAGTAGATTGATTACGTACGAGTCCGGGGGAAATAGTAGTCAGATAGATTATTTTCTGGTCAGGAGGGTCGATAGGAGATTAGTGAGGGATGTTAAAGTTNGAGAAGGAGGACATATGTACCTAGGAGGAAAATATGGAAGCTGGGAAACCAATCAGTAAGGGATGCCTTTTATAGTGAGATGAGGAGAGTGGTGGCTGAACAGGAAGCCGTAGATAGAGACGTTAATGAACAGTATAGAGCCCTTAAGAACAACCTCTTGAGAGTTACCGATGCAATATGCGGTTGGACAAGAGGCCCACCAAGACATAAAGTAACTTGGTGGTGGGATGAGGGTGTAGAAGCTGCAGTTAAGGAGAAAAGAAGGCTTTTTCGGGAATGGAAGAAGGGTGGTAACAGGGAGGAGTACTTGGCTGCCAAGCGCAGGGCTAGAAGAGAGGTATACAGGGCGAAGTCTGAGTCACAGAGACTTTTACTTGATAATGTAAATCATAAAGGAAGGAAAAATATGGTTTTTAGGGTGGCAAATCAGGTGAAGAGAGATAATCGGGACATTGTAGGCGAGCAGTGTGTGAAGAATGATGAAGGAAGGGTAGTGGTGAACAGTGAGGATATTAAAGATGCATGGAGAGAGCATTATAGCCGGTTGTTGAATGAGGAGTTTGATTGGGATGGGGAAGGTTTGGAGCCAGCTGATCCGGTGTTTGGGCCTTGGCCTTTGATTGACGCTGTTACTGTGAATGAGGCAATAGGCAGGATGCGGGTGGGGAAGGCGGCAGGTGTGTCTGGGTTGACTGCTGAAATGTTGAAGGCCTCAGGAGATATCAGGGTGAGGTTAGTCACTGACCTGATAAATATGATTATATATGAGTGTGTGGTCCCAGATGATTGGCTGAAGAGTGTAATTGTAAATGTGTACAAAGGGAAGGGTGATGCCCTGGAAAGGGGAAATTACAGAGGTATAAAGCTCTTAGATCAGATAATGAAAGTAATGGAGAGAGTTCTAGAAGGTATGATTAGAGAAAGAGTGAATATCAATGAGATGCAGTTTGGGTTTATGCCAGGCAGGGGGACCACTGATGCCATATTCATTGTTCGACAGCTTCAGGAAAAATATATTGGCAAGAAAAGGGAATTGTATTTGGTTTTTGTTGATTTGGAAAAGGCCTTTGACAGAGTCCCTAGAGAGGTGGTGAAGTGGGCAATGAGAAAGCTGGGGTTGGAAGAGTGGCTGGTTAGGGTGGTTATGGCCATGTACGTGGGTGCTCGCACCCAGGTAAGAGTGAATGGAGTTTTGAGTGATGAGTTTCCCGTGAATGTTGGTGTGCATCAGGGGTCAGTTTTGAGTCCCTTGTTGTTTATCATGGTGCTCGAAGCCCTCTCACGTGACTTCAGAGATGGACTCCCATGGGAGATGTTGTATGCTGATGATTTGGTGTTGATTGCTGAGAATGAAGGGGAGGCTGAGGAAAGATTTAAGAAGTGGAGAGATGGTATGGGGTACAAGGGCTTAAGGGTAAATGCAGATAAAACAAAAGTGATGATATCTAGGGTTGGTGGCGGTACAATCAGAGGAGAGGGAGAGTGGCCATGTGCAGTTTGCCACAAGGGTGTGGTAAGTAATTCCATCTTGTGCAGTGTTTGTGATAGATGGGTGCACAAGAGATGTAGTGGTATTAGAGGTAGACTGCGAGATAATGCTGATTTCATGTGTGCGGTGTGTCGGGGAGATCAGGTGGAGATTGTTAGGCGTGAGAGGGTTGAATTTGCAGGTGAGTTTCTTGAGTGTGTGGAGGAGTTTTGTTATCTGGGAGACACGTTATGTGCCGGAGGTGGGGCTGGAGTTAGCTCGGTTGCTAGAGTGAGAAGTGGTTGGAAGAAGTTCAGGGAGCTGTTGCCTCTCCTGACATTGAGAGGACTCTCCTTACGTGCTAAGGGGTCTTTGTATGCAGCATGTGTTAGGAGTGTGATGCTGTATGGTAGTGAGACATGGGCAGTAAAGGAAGAGGATATTCGCAGGTTTAAACGTACAGAAATGACAATGATTAGGTGGATGTGCAGTGCGTCCCTGCGTGCAAGGCCTGGGGGGGCTGGGTTTACGATAGAAGAGTTGAGAGGTAGGATGGGACTGGAGTGTATTGGTGTTGTGATGAGGAGAGGTAGGCTGAGGTGGTTTGGACATGTGGAGAGGATGGGGGATGATAATTGGGTGCAGAGGGTGAGAAGTGTTAATACTGGGGGAGGGGTTGGGAGGGGTAGACCGAGAAAGACATGGGACGAGGTCATTAAATGTGACTTAAGGGTTAAGGGACTGAATAGGGAGGCTGCCAGAGATCGAGCAGCATGGAGAGCCGCCATTAGGTGACCAAGGCCGACACATGCAAGCATGTTGGAGCCTTCAAAAACGAAAACGAAAATGAAAAACTCACGCAGTTTCATGAGTATAGGGCTGTCTCCTCTAACCTATTGCACTGTCTCACTATTTCCTTGCATACCAGGTATTGCACAATATATTCACATGATTCACTGACACACTTTTTACAGGTGAATAATCACATTTGGTACAGGGTAGAGGCAGTGTAGTTCTGGGACCAGGGTTAAAAACAGTAGCACAATCTTCGTTGACCCAACGGCTGATAGCTGCCACAAATGCTTCACAAGCACCTAAATTTCCTATTGCAAACACCAAATCTAATCACAATAGTGCCCAAAAACTCTAAATAAGCACTATTGGTATAGTGAAATACAGTATGTTGCGCTGCCGTGACATAGGTAATAAAAGAAAATAAAGGAGCTCAGCAACCAGAACAGTAACTGAAACGACATAAAGAGCAGCCGATGGAAAGGCTATCCTGATCACATCATCGATCGCATTCCCCCTCAAGAGAATTCCCCATCAAAACATCAATGCTGCTCCATCACAACAATTTGTACCTTGGAGGATTCTGTGTCATCCACACACATTATTATGCATAACAGATGTTTATTTAATTGTCCCGGGACTGTCTGATGAGGGGACTGTATACAACAATGCTGCTTCTTCTCTACCGAGTTTGAATATCCCAGCAACTTTGACTGGGTACATGCGAGACGGGCATTGGTTTTAGGCTTAAGTTAGCTTCTTTTACATGTTAGGCCATTTAGATTGGCTTCAAACTTTTCTTGGGCTCATTTGGGTGGGTTTAGGGCTTGGTTGGGGGGGGAAACTCAAGGCTCAAAAATGCATCCCTATACTTTATGTTAAATTCTCACTGAGATACAATAGCCCGCCTAGCGATGGGCTTTTACTTAACCAGTTGCATTGTTAAACCGGGGTTTGCCTGTATTATCGGTTTCTCATATCACCGGTTTCCTGTATCGCAGGTTTCCTGTATCACCGGTTTCTTGTATCACCGGTTTCTCATAACACCAGTTTCTCGTATCACCAGTTACTCGTACCACAGGTTTCCCATATTATTGGTTTCTGGTACAGCAAATGCCTAAAGTGATATATTGCGTTTATATGAGAAGTAATAATAATACTGAAATTGTGGTTATATCAGAGGGAAAATTATACTGAGATTGTGGTTATATTAGAGGGAAAATTTTGCTGCAATTGTAGTTATATCAGAGGGAAAATTATACTGAAACTGTGGTTATATCCAGTGGGGAAATTATACTGAAACTGTGGTTATATCTGGGAAAAAAATACTGTCGTTATATCAGAAGGAAAAGTATACGAAAATGCCATGGTTACATGTTAAAATAATAACAATAAATCCTGCCTAAAATTTTGATGGTAATATTTGCTGTTTGACAATATAAGTAAAACTCAGATGAAAAATAGCCATTAAAATGTTGAAAAATTATGAATTAATGATGCCAACTTTGATACGGGTTATAATATACAAATAAATCCTTAAACACTACATATATCAAAATTTTCCATTCAATATATTAATATTGCATTCTGAGTGACTTTCCATGACTTACCTTTTATGAAATCAACGATCGTCTTGCATGCCGTCTTGGCATCCTCCTCCTTGCTGTTTGCTCCTTATCCTGGCCTTATTTACGATCCTCCCGTGGTCTCCCGTAATTCCTGTCATTCACTGATTCCGCTGATCGGCTGGAGATGGGCGGTTGACAGCTGCGTAGGCCATTATCACGATATTTTGATACGAATTCACTCAACACATCCACCAACGCCGATTTCTTCCTCGTATGGCGTCCGAGTTCTAAATATGGTGTGATTTTCTTGTAACCCCATCATATACACCATTAATTTACCTAATAAATTCAACATTCTATTTCCCTTTATTTCTCTATCATTAAAATAAATCGTAATGGTACGATGCACTCATAAAAATTCATAACCAATTTCTTCACACGAAACGTTTCTATGACCGACAGTTATTTCCCAAACCCACGCTTATCACGTAAATACTGACTATACTACAGTTTTGAAATATCTGGTAGCTAAATGGGTGAAGATTAAATATACAACCAATCAACTTTATCCACAATTTGGGCTGCTTAAGAATGTTAATGAATACTCTATACATCGGTATAAACAAATGCACTTAGCCATCAATTCCCCGTCAATAGTCGGCTTTTAATTTACAGAAGGGACAATCAGGCTGTAACTTCCGTCATAATTAGGGTTTTAATTTACAGGAGGAACAATGAGGCTGTAAAATTCCATCATAACTAAGGCTTTGATTTACAGGAGGAAGGAGACTGTAAAATTTAGTTATAACTCAGATTTTTATATGGAGGAAGAACACTAAGGCCGCAAAATTCCGTCATATTATGCTTTTGATTTACAGGAAGGAGGAGGCTGTAAAATACCGTTATGTCTATTTTTTTTTTTTCATAGGAGGGGCAAGGCGTACAATTTTCCTCTTCGCCCTGTTCTGTCTTCAAAAATAAATCTTACGTTACTACACGAATATTACAGCAAGTTATGTATTCTGCAGGATGATGATGGAAAGATTAACTTCATAATCCTCCTCTTTGTCTACTTCCTCCTGTGAAAATAAAACAACTAGGAGTCAACAACAAAGATTTCGTAGTAACGGTTTCTAAGCGATTTACAATTATAACTCTATCTTGTCTATTTCTCTCTCTAGCCAGATGCCTTAATCCCATAAGGGGTAGCCACAAACAAATTGCCTCGATGTTCCCCTGTCCTCTACCATTTGGCTGCCCTTCCTCCAACTCTCTCCACTCATCTCGTCCTTGGTCTCCCCTTCCACCTCACTCTTTCTCTCCTAGTCAGTCTCTCATTCTCCATCCTCTCCACTCCATCCCATCTCATCCTTTGTCTCCCTCCACCTCACACACCCTCCTAATCAGTCTCTCATTCTCCATCCTCTCCACTCTATCTCATTCTGGGTCTCCCCCTCCAGTCCATTCATACTCCCCTAGTCAGTCTCTCATTCTCCATCATCTCCATTCCATCCCCCCATCTCACTCTTGGTCTCTCTCTCCACCTGTCATACTCTCCTAGTCAGTTTCTCATTCTCCATCCTCTCCACTCTATCCCTCCATCTCATCCTTGGTCTCCCCCTCCACCTCACTCACACACACTCTTCTAGTCAGTCTCATTCTCCATCCCATACCTCTATATCATCCTTGGTCTCCCCCTCCACCTCACTCACATACTCTCCTAGTCAGTCTCTCATTTTCCATCCTCTCCACATGAACCTATATGAGTTTAGTGTGTGTACTACGTATGTATGTGTACATGTGTATGTGTGTGTGCAAGTACATGTGTATGTGTGCGAGTACATATGTATGTGTATGTGTGCGAGTACATGTGTATGTGTATGTGTGCGAGTACATGTGTATGTGTGTGAGTACATGTGTATGTATGTGTAAATGTGTATCTATTTGTGTATGTATGTATGTATGTAATGTGTGTGTGTGTGTGTGTGTGTGTGTGTTCTTGCATTCTAAGTCGTTCTGAACCCCTAGCACCTCTTCCACAGTGATTCATTCTCCAAATTTTCCCCCACCCTCTTCTGTGTTACTTAGTATGTTGATATTAAGGTGATTTATTATGTAAAAGGATATTACGATGGATTTCAAAACTAAGTCGCAAAGGGATAAGCATTCAGAACTCAAGATATTTCACTCCCTGTTTTGAATCCTTTCCTTTGACTCAAAGATGGTTTTATTATTATTTATATTATTATTATTATTACTACTACTACTACTGCTGCAGCTGCTGCTGCTGCTGCTACTACAATTATTACTCTACTGCAACTTCTACAACAACTGCTATTATTACTACACTACTACTACTACAGTACTACAAAATTCAGTTTTTTATTCTTTTCTACTCTGATAAATCATGGGAAGCAGCAGCAGCAGCAGCAGCAGCGGTGGCGGTGGCGGTGGCAGCAGCAGCGGCAGCAGCAGCAGTGGTGGTGGTGGTGGCAATCGTGAAAATACATAATAGCCAGTGAAAGTGGCCAATTTTATGTCCTCGGTGTGAAGGGACAAACGAATCATGACGCCATGTGAATTACGTTTCAAGTCAGAACGTCTCTGTTTTGAAATGCTTCGAAATTTGGCGATTAATTTTTCTGACTGGTGGAGGGAAATGGATCTTTGCGGTGATTGGCCAGGCACGGGTATAAAAGGAACGAGGAATCTGTGGGAAGCTCAGCCGCAGCCACAGCCACGGCCGCCTGCACCTTGTCCTCGTATCACTCCGAGGAAACGACTGCGACTGGATGGCCCTCTCAACAGGGCGACTGGCTCTTCAATTACTGACCCGGCACCGACCACGGACTTGGATATGGAAATTGTTACAACCGTCATTGAGGTCCACCCGCTGCCGTCAGCAGCTGAGGGGGAACGGGCTGCCTCTCCACTCCCGTCAGACCATCGAGACGTTGAGGACCCTTTCCCCCAGGTTTTTCCATCTTCTGCTGAGTGTGTGGGCCTCACGACAGCTGCTACGCCATCTGCTTCTCCTTCTCTGCCTGAGGCTGCCCTTGCTCTTCCACCAGCTGGGCCCCAGTCCACCTTGCCCTCACCACCTATTCCAGCCTGCTCAGCACTTGATTCGGTGACTTCTGAGATTGTAGTGGCCGAGATCGAGTGAACTGTTTCGGAGGTTTTAGAAAAATTTATTGAGAAGATGGGCTGTCCATTTAGCCTTCGTGACTCGGAAGACTTGGCACTATATGAAGACCTTGATCATGATTCAGAGTACACGGATATTTCTGACTCTGACGATCAGCCTTAAGTCTCTCTGTTCCTGTGATCTTCACTTCTTCTCATCCGGAGTTTGGCGCCGTCTGCCCTTTACTTGTCTGTCGTCTTTGCTGCTCCTGTCGTCCGTCTCTCTTTTCTCTATTGTTTTTTCCCCGCCGTTTGTGCTATTTTACCTGCAATTCCCCTGGCAGGCTCCATGTTTGCCCGTGTCCCCATCCAGTTGTGGGGCAAATATTCACAAACAAACAAACTGCGGGAAGGGGATCATCGCATTCGCGGACCAGCAGCGGTAAGGTTAACTACTCCAGCCATGGCCTCTTCTAGCTCTTTCCCTGCCTCAGTCTTTGACCCGTTGAGGGGGGGCTACTACCGGCAGTGAGTGCCTACAAGCCGCCACTATCACGTGGACGGTGAAGTGGTACAATGTGAAGGCAGGGTATGGGTTTATTTGGCGCCAGGACACCGGCGCCGATATATTCGTGCACCGCCTCAGGGTCATTGCATCCACTTCCCGACACCTCCAGCGCTCGTTGGGCGAGGGCGAGATGGTTGTTTTCACTGTCCATCAGACTCCGAAGGGTCCTGAGGCTAGGGACGTCACTGGACCGTGGGGAGCTGCTGTGTATGGCTCAGTCCATGCAAGGCGGCACCCCACGGCCTGGAGGCGCTGTCCTAGGGATCGTCGGTGTTTGGGGGACACTGACACAATTGTTACCATGTGTGTCGCAACGGCGAACATTCTGTGGTGGTGACAGGGCAGCGTTGCACATTCCTCTCCCTCAGATTTTTTAGGAGAATGGGCTACCGCACCTTGTCATCCCTCAGAGTTTCGCCCGTGACACTCAGGTCGTCCCTCGTCAGGAGCGTCGTGCCCCGAACCCGCAGCCTCCTAAGCCCCGCCTGGCACCACAGAAAAGGCTGCGACTTGACGCCCCTCTCAACAGGGTGACGGCTTCTTGTACCTCTACCTTTGCTCAGCCCATGGAAATTGAGCACCGCGGCGATTCTTCTCGTGATTTTCCAGCAGCAGTGGCAGAGAGAGCGACTTCTCCTGTCCCTACCGTCCAACTGGACGCAGAGGTCCCTCCTCTCCCTGTCTCACTATCCACTGCTCCTCGTACTCCACCAGCCACAGATGACCTGCCGACCATCCAGGGGGGCCACTGCTTTGCCATTGTCTTCGCCTGCTCCATCTTTATCGGCACCATTCGAGCCTGCTCTGGCCCCTGCACTTGGCGACTTCTCCTCTTCTACCGACGCCATTACTATTGACTTCAGCCAGATCGACACCCATGCGATCATAGACACAGTCAGGAAGAAATTACAGCTATCTCGCGAGTTGCAGTTATATCAGGACGTCTCATAACATCTGGTTTTTGTTCAGCCATTGACTCTGACCGGGCCAATGTAGGGCCCAGCCCTCTCTATAGGGAAGGGGAATCTGAAAAGTGAAAAATGAAATGTGGGAAGGATTTCCAGCCCAGCAGCTACAGGAGCAACACCTTGTCCCCACTCATAGTGAATAGTGGGGTCTAAACTCCTTAGACTTTTTTCGCTGCTGCACACTCGATCCGCCAGTCGTCATGCCGACTTCCACTACTGCTCCAGCCTTCGACCCGTTGAGGGGGGCATCCTGCAGTAGTTTCAGGCAGCCGGGAGCCACGACGGTCTCTGGTACCGTTGTTTGATTTAACGTGAAGTCCGGGTACGGATTCATTAGATGTTGGGACACCGGATCTGATGTTTTTGTGCACAGACTTGGGATCGTTGCCCCAAATCCATGGCACTTCCGATGCTCTTTCGGCGAGAATGAGACAGTGGAGTTTTGTCTTCAGCAGTCACCGAAGGGTCCTGAGGCTACAGGTGTCACTGGTCCGGGGGGTGCTGCTGTGAAGGGCTCTGCCCATGCACAGCAGTGCACCGAGGCCCAGAGATGCCGCCCTAGGGGTCCTTGGTGTTCCGGGGAGATCAACACCATTGTGTCGATGTGTGTTGCTACAGCAGAGGCTTTTTGTGGGGGTGACAAAGCTGTTTTGCGCGTCCTCCTCCCCCAGATTTTCGAGAACCGGCTTTCACGCATTGCCATCCCTTGAAGCTTTGCTGGCAACACACATTCCTCCCCTCGTCAGCAGCGTCGGCCCCGGCGACCGCAGCCCCGCCTACCTCCATCTCGGCCGCGCACAAACACCAAGCAAAAGGCTGCGGCTCGATGGTCCTCTCAACAGGGCGACTGGCGCCAGCAAGATCACCGACCCGGAACCTGCTGTGGACTTCGATTACGTCACTACTGTCATGGAAGTCCACCCTCTGCCTTCAGCAGTGGGAGAAAACGGGCTGCCTCCCCCGATCCGTCCGTCTGTCTGGACAAGGAGGGTCCTTCCTCCCCTTCTCCATCTGCTGCTGTGCAAGTGGACCTCCCTGCTGTTTCGACTCCGCCTGCGGCCTCAGCATCTCGATCTGCTAGCCCCCAAACTGCCCAGATCATCGCCCGAGCCCTTGATCAGGTCTTTTCCGGCATTCCTCAGGAAGATCCGCCTCCCCTTCAAGACTCTGGGGACATAGATCTGTTTGCGGATCAGGATCGGGACTAGGACTGGGAAGATCAGTCTTCGGGGGCTTCGATCTCGCCGTGATCTGCCAGGCTTTCCCTATACCATCGTACGCAAGCGTACGTCATCTTCTCTGCCTTTCTTGCCATTCTCATCAGACTGCCTTCCGTGCTACGCTCCCACTGGGGAGCCTTATTCTGCCTTTTCCCTGACGGGCTCTTTGTTTGCCAGTAGTCCCCACAGGTTGGGGCAAATATACAACAACAAAACAACTGTGGGAAGTACCAGTATTGGGTGAGTTCCTGCAGTGCACATCTCTGGATTACTGGACTACTTCCTCTTGTGTTTTTTTAAGGAACTAAGCGTGTGTTAACATCCGTGTGGGGGATTATTACAACACCTCGTCTTAATCTTACCTCCACTTTCACTCTTCCATCCTTCTCTCCTCTCCTTTCCTTCCTTTTCCCCTTCCTTTCCTTCCTTCCTTTCTCTTTCCGTCCTTTCCCCTCCCTTCCTCCCCGAATTGCCATCACATCCCCCTCTCTCCCGCCGACAAGGAACAGACGTAAATTAACATCTGTATTGGAGGCCTTACAAAGTCAACCAGAGAAACCCCCGTATCTGATTCCAAGTAACATCGACAAAAGTTTTAAGAAATCGGTAAAGTGCATCAATTAAAGACTTCGAATCTTTTCAAAGGAAGAAGGAACCAAAGGCAAGAAGCCCAAAGATTATTCCCTCGAAGAAAAAAAAAAGCCATTAAGATTGGACCCTCTTTGTGAAACGGTAAGAAGGGACAGACCGACCACCCTATTATTTCTACAGCTTAAGTGTTCAGATGTAGCTGCTTATAAAAGGTAATTAAGACTAAAAATATCAATTGGGCCTTTAAAATCGTCAATGAGGCCTTCAAAAACGTCAACTGAGCCTTTCAAATCAATTCAGACTACAGACTTCCCTCGAACAACCCAGAAGACCAGCATGAACTACAATATTTACTGTACCATCCTCACACCGAGCAGGAGCTGTATAGAAACACCAGACCAGCAAAAACTTCTTCAAAGGGGCCACTTATACACTAACGAAGGGTGCATCTCTCCCCTTCATGTGTACAGAAGATCACTTAGCTATCAGGCGGGAACTGTGTCTGCAAAATGCCTTGATCTTCATCCCCATTGCCTGTCCCATCTACATCTATACTCATTTCACTCTAACTTGGCCTAGAATTCCCACCTCCATTGTGAAAGCAGCGTTGTAGCAACATATTAACACTAGAATACGATGCTAGTAGCGAAGAAGTGCTGTGGAAAGGATTAGTCATAAGTCTTTTTCTGCCAGTGAGATATGTGAAATAAACTGCAAAAGGGCAAAAATCGGCCCAAGTTAAGGTGAAAGGGTTATAGTACACCCCACCCAGTACACCTACCGCCTTCCTCCCAATACTCCACTATGAACACCTACAGCTGTGGTAAGGGCGAAGGTGGGAAAATTTCACGGGACTACAATCTCAACCACAGCACAGAAAATCAGCAGAATCAATGGGAATTCCACTTCACTCTCCAGCTAATTGACCAACCTGAAGTGCCCAAACCACAAAAATGGGTAAGTTAAAACATCATACATTTTTTCTTGGAAGGAACTGTTTGCGGCTCCTGTCCTTTGGTTCCTTCTTCCTTGCTTTAAAAAACTGCTCATGTTCGTAGGCTTGGGGCATGAAAACCCTCAAAGCAATTGTAAGCATAACTACTCAGTTTAACGCCTTTCAGTCGAGCAGTTCAGTGTTGCACAAGTTCTGAGTGTTAATCACATGAATATCTACAGTGTTGCCAAACCCCTCAATAATGTAAGGGGTGGCCACAAACAAATTGCCTCGAAGTCTCCCTGTCCAATGCATAACTAGTCAAACAGCTTTCAGTCCATGCATAACTAGTCAATTAAACTGCTTTCACTCCAGCAGTTGTGTAGGGCAAGTTATGAAAGCGTCAAAAATAATTACTTTGAAATATTTAAAATCAAACGGCGGAAATTTTAAGTTCAAATTACTGTTAAGTGAGGCACGGGGAGTTCAGATTCAGTTCAAACTTTCACTGAACTAGGGGTTCCATATAGCAAGTGGACGCTAATTGGGTGAAACTGCAAAAAGAAAATTAAAGCCACAGGACTATTTAAGATTCTGAATGTAACTAAACCTTGCTTCTTTCGCATGTTGGGTCTGGAACGCTTACACTGGTGGGACTGCCTGACTATTGGAAGGAGTAACGCCTAATAGGGTCGTGTCTGCCATCTGATTTTCACGTAATACGGTGTCCAATAGACACTACTGGGGAAAAAACACAAACTTCGTCATAGATTATTTGCAAGTGAATCGACGCAACTTCATCTTCAAACTCCTCCCCCACAGTCTGCCTTCACACTCCTCCTTTGCCACATACTTGAGGTTGAGAGCTACACTACAGCAGCTGCTTAAGTACTTCTGGAGACATGATTCTAGAGGAGGAAGTGAACTTTTTAAGTACTTTAGAAAAAAAAGGATTAAAGAATCCCCGAGCTAAACCTTACAATGAGATCATATAGCCCCACTAGGTAACAGGAGGGCGCTACCCCTCCCGGCACGGCAGTCCCGGGCGCGGCTCGAACTCGCGACCCCCCGGTCCCGAGCTTGATGCTCTACCTCTGAGCAGTACTTTAGAAGATATGATTGTAAAGTGTTTTGAACAAAGAATTTAAATCTGGCTTTCAATTCTTCACCATTTTAAACCCTTACTGGTTAGGAATAGGTTTTGCTAAACTGGGCTCGTGTCTATAACTTCAGCATTGTTTTAAATCTTGTGCAAACATTGACAGAATTGCAGTCAGTATCCCATAATATACAAAAAACTTTAATGACAGTCAACAGCTTTAAGGTGAGTCTCGCAAAATGATCTCTGGCCTTTGGTTGTCTTTCTAACATTAAATATATTAAAACACATTCTGAACTGTTCTTCTGGACAAATTTCATACATCGTCAATGTATATATCCTTGCTACAATGTCAACTCTTGGCAAAACATTCTACTTAAAATTACGGGAAAACCATAACTTGCTTAGCCAGAGCAGTGATTAACTTCGAGAAAATAAAGTAAAAAGGCAAAAGAATAGAAAATTATACGAGAAAGTGAAACAGAAAAAACTGACTGGGGAAAATAATAAGGCAACACCCCTTGTATATAAACTTACACCAGTTCAATCTAAGTGAAGCGCCTTAATTACCCACTCAACCACCAGGCGCATAATTTGGTTATATGGTTACCATCCAGTGTAGTAAATGGTTTCCTGGTGTACAGGAAACCATTTGGCTTGTCACTAAGTGTAGTCACCCGTAAGCAGAAGGAAGTAAACTCTAGCATAAATATGGCTTGAGTCTGTCTCCCAGTTACCTACCCAGGCGGTGTAGAGGCAATGTATACCCCAGATAAGTATACAGGGTGTAGTGACAAATTTACCTGAGTGGAGGGACTGGAGGGAAGGTGACCTGATGGCAATGGACGGGCGACCTGATGGCAATGGACGGGGTAAGAGGCATTTCTGTATATACCAGCTTTACAGATGGTGACCCACGAGTGTATGTAATTATAACAGATGGTGTGGAGCCAGTTAAAGATCTACATCTTTCTCTCTAGTTAACTCGAAAAATGAGATATGGAAACACAAAATATACAGTAAAACAGAATAAATAAAAAAAACAAAAAATAAAAACAATACGGGTAACAATTTTCTCTCTAGTTAACTCGAAAAATGAGATATGGGAACACGAAAAAAATAGAATAGAATAGAATACATACAAGAACAAAAAATACAAATAATACAGATAACAAAGCCAAGCACGAACAGACAGGGGAAAAAAAGCCACGAAAATTAATAGAATGTCGAGTGTATGGGCAAAATGCATAAATAAGAAATATAAATAATGTATATATAAGAGATGGTGCTGACCCAGCTACTGAACTACATCTTTCTCTCTAGTTAACTCGAAAAATAAGATATGGAAACATGAAAAATACAAAAAATAAAATTAATAGAATAAAAAAGGATAAAATAAAAACAATATAAAGTAAAATGAAATACAAATAACAAAGCCAAGCAAGAAAAAAAAGGCAAGAAAATGTCTACAAGGTGGAGCATATATGGGTAAAATGTAACTACAAATTTAAAAATGATCTAAATGGCTGAACGAAAGGTGTGTAAGTGTACATGCACCAAAAGTAATGTAAAGTGCATATAGCCAAGAGTCTTTAGATCTGTAAATATCATCCATCCATACTTAAAACAGACATATTGTGACACTTAAAATACATACCTCATGAAGTTAAATACTTACAACAGACATGACACTTAAAATCCGTACCTCATATACTTAAAATCCACACCTGCTATACTTGAAAGATATATTTAAAACACACAAGTATAAAACTTACCTAAAAGAAACAATATACTTCAAATATCATCATCATCCAATCCAGTGTTGGTCCACGAGCGTAGGAGCCCAGGGCTCGGCACGTTGGTCTTGACACCACCACCTCTCCTCCTCTAAACCTCACCTTCTCTTCTTAACAGAAACTCGGCTCTCTGAGGCAACTGACAGCAAACCCTTTTCTGTATCCTCCTACTTTCTCTATACTCATTTCAAAACCAAAGGTGGCTGTTGTGGATATGTACGCAACAACCAATCTTGCTCTCATGTTCCTGAACTTGATTCTTCTGAATTCTATACTCTCTGGCTTCAGCTCTCCTGTTATTCTGACTAAATATACAGTATCTGCGCTGTTTACTTATCGCCTAATTCTACTGACTATCAAAAATTCTTTGACTATCTTACTTCTACGATGGAACATATTCTATCCATTTCTCCTTTCTCTGAAATCTCCATTCTGGGAGATTTCAATGTTCACCACCACCTTTGGCTCTCCTCTCCTTTCACTGATCCACCTGGTGAACAAGGCTACACCTTTTCTATCCTTAATGACCTAGAGCAGCTTGTACAGCACCCTACCCGTATCCCTGACTCTCTTGGAGAGAGCTCCAACATACTTGAACTCTTCCTTACAACTAATCCTTCTTCTTACACTGTTAATCTCCTCTCTCCATTGGGCTCCTCCGATCATAAGCTTATTACCTTAAACTGTCCTACCGTTCCAGTGCGGCCTGTGGACCCTCCAAAGAAATGTCGTCTGTGGCACTTTGGAGCTGGGGACTGAGTGGCCCTCAAGCAGTACTTCTTTGATTTTCCCAGGAATGACTATTGCTTCCATGGCCGGGAACCATGTGTGTGTGCCTTACGCATTACGGAGGTTATTCTCTCGGGCATGGAAGCATACATTCCTTTCTCATATCCTTTGCCTAATGCAAGAAAGCCTTGGTTTAATTATGCTTGCTCTAATGCTGTCCACAACAAGGAGAGAGCCTACAAAAGGTACCGGAGCCAACCCACCCCTGAATCACATCTTTCTTATGTTTCTGCCTGGAATCGTGCTAAGTCAGTTCTTCGCTCTGCTAAAAATAATTTCATCCCCACTAAATGTTTTCAACTCTCCAACTCGAATTCTTCATGCTCCTTCTGGCACCTTGCCAAAAACCCTTCTAAGAACTTTACCTCATTATCCTTCCCTCCTCTTTTCTACTCTGATGGCTCTGTGGTATTTTCTTCTACTGATAAACCAGATCTCTTCACTCAGACTTTCTCCTCCAATTCCACCTTAGACGATTCCGGTCTGTTCCTCCATCACTTTCCCCCTCTGACTTCCTCATGGCTATTAAAATGTCTGCAGCTGATGTATTTTCAGCTATCACTGGCCTCAATACTAAGGCATATGGGCATGATGGGGTCCCTCCTGTTGTCCTCAAGAACTGTGCTTCTGTGCATACACCCTGCCTAGGTAAACTCTTTTGCCTTTGTCTAGCAACTTGTACCTCTCCTTCTTGCTGGAAGTTTGCTCTCATTCAGCCGGTCCCAAAGAGGGGTGACCATTCCCAACCCTCTAACTACCGTCCAATTGCTTTAACATCCTGTGTCTCAAAAGTTTTCGAGTCTATTTTTAACAAAAAATTTTAAAGCATCCCTCCTGTCATAACCTTTCTGATCGTCAGTATGGGTTCCGTCAGGGATGCTCCACTGGCGATCTTCTCACCTACCTTTCAGACTCCTGGTCATCCTCCTTTCGGGACTTTGGTGAAAGCTTTGCCAATGCACTTGACATCTCAAAGGCTTTCGATCGAGTCTGGCATAAATCCTTAATCTCTACTGCGCTCATACAGTTTCTATCCTTCTATCTGTGCCTCCATCTCTAGCTTCCTTTCCGGTCATTCTGTAGCCACTGTTGTAGACAGCCATCCTTTGTATCCTAGATCTATCAACAGTGGTGTTCCTCAGGGCTCTGTCCTATTACCAACTCTCTTCCTTTTATTCATCAATGACCTTCTAAGCTGTACATCAAACCCTATCCACTCGTACGCTGATGACCCCACCCTTCACCTTTCCATTCGGTTCCTGCAACGTCCATCTCAGCAGTTGTTTCAACAAACAAGGGATGAGGCTATGGCACACCTAATGTCTGACTTGGCTCGTATCTCTGACTCTTGTTGTTTTTAATGCATCAAAGACTCAGTTCTTACACCTATCAACCCGAAAAAATCTTCCACAGGAGTATCCGCTAATGTTTAATAATATTCAGCTCAATCCTGCATCATCCTTGAACATGCTTGGGGTTTCATTCACTCGGGACTTATCTTGGAAAGAGCATACTACATCTCTTGTAAAATCTGGTTCCAAGAGATTAGATGTGCTAAGCCGACTCCGTACCTTCTTTACCCCTGCACAGTTGTTGACTTTAAACACAGGTTTTATTCACCCCTGTGTAGAGTACAACTCTCATGTGTGGGGAGACTCCCCACATACAGCTCTTCTCAATAGGGTGGAGTCAAAGGCTTTTCGTCTCATTAACTCTCCTCTTACTGGCTCCCTTCAACCTCTCCACTGCACTGTTGCATCTTCATCTCTTTTGTATCACTACTTCAATGGTCACTGTTCCTCTGAACTGTCTGCTTGCATCCCTCCACCTCTATGACATGCGCGTAGCACCCGTCTAGCAACAAACTCTCATCTTTTTTCTGTCCAACTCTCTAATGCAAGAGTTAACCGTTACTCCTAGTCCTTCATTCAGCAGCCCGTTGTACTTTTTCAATCTTATTTACATGTCTCTTGAGATGTAGTTTCTCAGGGTTAGCCTAATGAATGATATTATTATCTTTCTCAGCATGTCTTCATTTATATACAGAATGTGAATGCTATTCTCAGAGTGTGTGTGTGTGTGTGTGTGTGT
>JAGKTI010009460.1:16302-30914 GCA_018397915.1 Birgus latro | reverse complement strand
GGTGGTTTGGGCATGTGGAGAGGATGGAGAGTGAGAGACTGACGAGGAGAGTGTATGTGAACGAGGTGGAGGGGCGAGAGGGAGGGGGAGGCTGAGGATGAGATGGAGGGATGGAGTGGAGAGGTACATGAGAGAGAGGGGTGTGTGAGTTGGGAGCGGGGTAGTGAAATGGCGGGGGACAGAGCGACATGGAGGCGATTTGTTTGTGGCCACCCCGTGTAGGATTGAGGCATCTGGCAAAAGATAGATAGAATTCCTAATGCATATGGAACATGAGTAGAGAATGTATGTATTGCATTCAGTACTTTTAAACATGAGTAGAGAATGTATGTATTGCATTCAGTACTTTTAAAGTCATAAACATTATAAAGTAACTAACATAAAATATGGAAAAATTCTGTGCATAAAATCACAAACCTACTGAACCTGGATATATGAAATACCATACATTTACAAGTTGGTTGGGTTCTGTATGTCGAATGTAAAATGTAATATATAATTATGTAAAAAATGTATAGAATACACTAGACCAAAACAAAACTGCATTACACATTCTGGATAGCTATTATGTCTAAATATAAATACAGAAAGGAAAGTGCATCATGATATAATTTATGCTAAAAGTGGACTTCCAGAGCTTCACGATATAAAACCGAAACACGCAAAATTAAATTATAGTGAAACTACAGTAGCTCTTGCTTTATAATTACAATTAGCAGTAACATGATCATCTATTCCCATCATCAAAATTATACTAAAATATCAGTACTACTTTATCAGCTCCCTTTAGCCTGACCTTGATTCAACCGGGAAGGGCTCGTACAGGAACTTTTTGTAGAAATGTTTCTTTTGGTCGTGAACCAAGATGACAGCCACTCCATGATCATCATACTGAGGACGTCCTGCACGACCCATCATTTGTAGAACATCTACAAAAGAAAATGATAATGTAACAACCACCATCATCACCATCCCAACCCTTACTGCCACCTAAAATAAATGGGGTAAGGTAGGGTCCAGGAATAAAGAGTGAGAAAGCATAAAAGTTGGAGAATTATTAATGGCTATCTTGGTGAAATGGGACACCATAACATTCACACATCCTCACCATATTTTCAACTACTAAATGAAAAACTTGAATGATGAATCATAAAAGAACAAGATCTATCACAAAAGTATTTCTCATGTTATCCAATCTATGCACTCCACAAACAAGAAGACCATAAGCAGCAAGTGACCTGTGATGGGGAAGTCCACATATCGCTTGGTCTTGCCATCGTAGTACTCAGTTCCTTTGACGACAACCAGGTGGGCAGGGAAGTTCACACCCCAAGCTAGGGTTGCCGTAGTAATGAGAATCTGTTGGGATACAGCAGTGTGGGTCACAAGATGCTTGTGCTTAGGAGATGTTGTGATGGTTTTAGTATGTGTTTAGTGGCTGAGGTGAAGGTTTTAACTTGTGTTTAGCAGCTGTAGTGAAGCCTTTGTATTACTGTTAAGTGATGAATGGTTGTAATACATGAGAATGATAAACTGCACCTGAGTTTTGATATGATGAAAGAAATACTGTAAATGAACAATAGAAAGCAGTGACATGGGATATGGTGAAAGCATGGGGACTTATTTACTGAGGTGAAAAGTGACATACCAGCAAAGACAAAATGTGGAATATAAAGGACAGTAATTCTGCCAAAATCACCACTGGGGCAGGGAACAGTTTAAAGATTTGAATTTCATTAAAATCAAGCTTTACTGATCTACCAGAAGACCCACCAACATGTCGTACAAATACCCCCGCTAATACCAATACACCAGTCCTGTATAAGACAGCTCTAGAATGTATTCAATATGGACGGTGGGTGTTAGTGACGAAGCGGTGACATGTAGAGGTGTATGGTATGAAGAAGGACTGCTGGGCCTTGATAGCAGGCTGTAAAGCTTATGCCCAGAGTCAGATACACACACACACACACACACACACACACACAAAATGTCTGAGGAAGGACTGAGACACAGAAAGAAGGACAGAGACTGAGTCAAGACAAAATTGAAAGTGTGGGATGGGATGAAGCTGATTAGAGATAAAACTGATGAGAATATGAAGGGTATATACCAGTATCTCTCTCACAAATGTATTTATTGCTAACCCCTTTGCTATAAGAAATCGTCCCTTAGCTGAATGTGGTTCCAGGATCATCTGCATGTGAATCCAATAGCCTGCTGGCTGAAGCTGTCCTTTTCTAGCAGTTCACCAATCTTTTAGCAGGACATCTGTATAACTGGGTAGTAGAGCCACTCAAGTCATACTGATGCCACTATGTGAAGGCACCCCTCTCTAGCCCTTACCTGTATCTTTTGGTTGACAAAGAGCTCCTCCACCACCTTTCTGTCACGTTCCACCAGGCCTGCATGATGAAGACCCACCCCAAACGACAGGCATAGTCGAAGGTTCTCATCCTTAATGTGGGTCAGGATTTGCTCCATCTGAGAAGTGAGAGTTGACCCTATCAAGAAAGGGTCACTTTTTGGCTCAACATTGGGGGGGGGGTTGTCTGTCAGTTTAAAATTTACTAGGTATGACACCAGCTAACAACAACATAAAAATGGTATTGCACTATACTTAAAATTACCAAGCACTGAGGAACATCATTGTAAGAAATGGATGAAAAGGAGACGGCTACAGATTCTGCTTACACTTTAATCTTGAGTGCTAATGTATCCCAGTGATGGCACTCACTGACTGCCTCACCTGCCCACTACATAACCATCTCTACTGCCATACATACCTCATGGTCAGGCAGCTTAAGCCACTGTTTAGGGTTTTCTTCAGTCACCACTAATCCCATCAGGTCCATCGCAGTGAGTCGAGTCTGTCGCCGCGATGATACAAACACCAGTACTGGCTTCTCTGGAGAATGCTGTTTGATGGCTGTCCAGCAAACCATTAAAATGTGTAAATTAATCATGCAAATACTATCATGCACCTACTACTAAGCATCAGCAAGAGTTTTTATACGTATATTAGCTCTGAATGCTTTTATCATACATGACATTACTGGATGGCTTCCAACAAGGGAAATTCATAGGCTGAATGTTACCAGGAACATCTGGAGGTCAATCTTGTGCTATTCATAATTTTGAATAACATACACTATTCCAACATTGGTCCAATTCTCAGCTACTAAAAAAATTTTCTGATGAAAAGGGTTTTCCACATTATGCATCCACAAGGTCTTTGTAGCTACAGCTTGTGAATGGTTGACAACTGGATCAACCATTAACAGAGTACTTATTGTTCATCACTAAGTCAAGAACAATCTCATGATATCTGATACTTTTTTGGAGAGGACACTGTATACTTACTACTCTTTTCTACCTTCCTCTTTGGCTCATATTGAAACCAATTCAAATGAAAATGTAAGAGAAATATCTATAATACATTGAACTTCAACCTGTTAAACTTCTGAGTTTGTCTACATATCTGGAGGAAAACTAAAGCCCTACACTGTACTCTATGTGTGGGATCCATCAAGAATGACATACGCTGATAATCCACCACAAAGACAAATTCTAGAATAATAAAATGCTAAAACTGAGAATGGGAGGTGGAAGACAATATGAGTTAGGATAAATAATCTTTAACACTTCGAGATTTTGATGACAATTTTGATCGTCATTTCAAATCCAACCTCAGAGATTCTGATGATGCTTTTAATCGTCATTTAAGAAACTTTTGTAAAATAATCACCATAAATCTCATTTACGCATCATAACAAAGAGGATCAAGCCTGATGTCATGGAATGGCTGCTCTATGCGTGGCAGGTACTGCACAGCTAGTCTGGCTCATGACTTAGTTTCTTTATCACTTTATTCTTGGCGAATATTATTCTACAGCAAAGTATAAAATTATTGGTTTTTACCTAACTTCAACTCGTCGCTTTGACTTTTTATTTTCATTGTTTTCCTTTACTGAACATACTGCGACAAAGTACAAATATTCAGCTTCAAAATAACACCACAACTAGCATCTTATCATAAAAAGTGTATATACACTGACTGATCAAAGACAAAGATTGCGAAATGAATATACGGTCGAGACTAAAATAAAATTGTGCATCCCTTTCCTTTCATTTTACCACGCAATAAAATGCAAAAATTACCATAATCTATATATTATTATAAAGGTAATTTATTGTATTTTTGCATGGTTTAAACCATATTTACATAGCTTTATTTTATTTTATATATTTATTTTTATTTTTTTGCCAAATATTTTTCTATGGCAAGGTATATAATTTTTAGTTTTCGCCTAACTTAAACTCGTCATTTTGACATTTTATTTTCTTTGTTCTCATTTTTTGAACTTACTACAATAAAGTACAACTATTCAGCTTTAAAATGACACCAAAAGCAACATTCTATCATGAAAAGTATTTACACAGAGGGATCAAAGAAAAGTATCGCACTGTGAAGATGTGGGTCAGCATGAGAGTGACTGACTCCAGCAGAGACATTATGTGCCCGGCTCAGAAACTTGATAGGGTTAAGAATGTGTGTGGGATAGAGGAATGAGCTGGGATGAAGGTTTTCAGTGTAATGAGGCACAAGTGACATGAAGGTCATTTTCTTGTGACCTCTCTAGATCATACTGTATGATAAGAGATCATGCAATCAAAACACAAGTATGATCATACTGATATTCTGAAGGAAGAACTGCATTTTACTTCACAGCTGACAGAAGAGAAACTGATAACAATACAAACTAATAAGACAAAGAGTATTATGTATTAAAAAAAGAAGAAGAAGAAGAAGCAAAAAAAAGAAAAGGCAAGTGAAGTACAACAGAAGAAGAGTGAATACCTTGGAAGGCTGGCTTGTTCATAGTGGCCATACGTGGACAGTAGTGCTTCCCTGGGAACCCTGAGATGTGCACCTCCAGAGGAACAGGACGCACAGATGGACGGAAGTTGTACAGCCCAATCTGATAATACCAATTTCAAGTTTTTCATCTTTAACATGAAAACTACCTATAATCCTATTTTTCTTGAGTGGTGAGGAAGCAGAACCCACAGATGGCATGTATACAGTGTAATATGAGAAAAAATATATAACAGAAGTCAGTATTGATGTACAAAACTGTCACTGAGTTCAGTAATGGCTACAGGTCAAGGGTATAGGACAGACTGGGCAGGCTACATGTGCGTTAGTTTAACCTTAAGGGAAGGCTGCTAGTAAACAAGAGCAAATGAATGCCAACCAACATTTATTCTAAAATATCAGACATCTTTTTGAAATGCCAAAAACACTCAATGAAGGAGTCCAATATATATTGTCAGTTATACTGAAAATTCACTGTATTATCTTGTTCCATCACTGATGGGAAATAAGCTGCAAAAGGACAAAAGTTTCCACCAAGTTCAGGTGAATGACCTACAGTTTTATTGAAAGTAATACCAGAATAGTAGGCCATCTCACTTGTCCAATGCCCAGCCAGTTGGCAAGGTCCTTGGCATTGGCGAGGGCAGTGGAGAGGCCAATGACACGGAGAGAGCGAGTGGTGTGGCTGCAGATGAAGTTGGTCCTGGACACTATCACCTCCAGAACTGGCCCTCGATCCTCACCTGGAGCACACGGAAAATGTGAAGACTCAACCGAGGTTCAGACACACATGATTAAGTGATTGGACTATAATGGATAAGACTCTAATACAAACAATGTACTATCAAGATGAACAATAACTTCACATACAGACGCTATCAGAGTACAGGTAGAATACAATAATCTCAAGCAAAGCATCTTTCAGAAAAAGAAATTGAAAATATATCTCGCATAAACTAATACCAGGCACCAAATGTTACAATAATGAAAAAGTAAATGCCCACATACACCCAGAAAAAATGCAAAATTCCTCACCCAAGAGATGGATCTCATCAATAATAATAAGACCAACTTGCTTGACGTAGTTTCTGGTCTGCCACGAGCGAGAGATACCATCCCACTTCTCTGGGGTTGTAATGATTACATGGGCAGCCTGATAAAAGCAATCATACATTAATCCTCTGAAAACTAAATTTGGTAACATTATCTGGTACAACCATTAATTATTCCTAAAGACACAGTAGGAAGAATCATGACCAACATACTGACCACTCTCTCTCTCTCTCTTTCATCTAAGGAAAGGGTGAGAAAGAGTCCAAAATGCACGGGAAGAGAAAACGTGATAAAAGAAAAATCTAATCAACAGCAAGCTCAAGCAAATGGAATACAAACTCTTTTACTCAACACTCACACACACAAAAAAAATACTATCCATATATTCTCCAAGTCTCTCAAAAGGGAACTGAAAGGGCTGGTATGAAGACTAGGCTCCTCCCCTATTCAATTAATACTGAGGATCCCTAGCTATCCTTAAGTACATTGGATACTTTGAGTTTCATTTGATAATTGGTTAATGAGAAACTAAATTATTTTTCCACTTCTGATTATTAGAGCTATACTATGCTTCTTGTTATTTAATGTTCATCGTCAACATCATCATCCAGACCTCCTTTCCCACCTCAGGGTAGGGTGAGGAGTAGCAGTGTCCACACAGCCCAAATTTGTCCAATCCAACGGGCCACGCTTCCATTTGCTTGCTCACCATTCAAGCCCCCGGAATCCTGGCTCTATTCCAGAGGCTTGAATGGTGAGCGAATGGAAGTGTGGCCCATTGGACTGGGCTAATTTGGGCTGTCTGGACATTGCTACTCCTCACCCTGCCCTAAGGTGGGAAAGGAGGTCTGGATGATGATGATGAACATTAAATAACAAGAACCATAGTATGGCTCTAATAATCAGAAGTGGCAAAATAATTTAGTTTCACATTAATCAATTATCAAGTGAAACTCAAAGTATCCAATGTACTTAAGGACAGCTAGGGATCCTCAGTATTCAGTTCTAATTGCTGCTAGACAAATCTAATCAACTGGGAAAAGCATTCTGACCTCAACCTGTTAATGAATAGCTACTTAAGAAACAGTATTTCTATTAATTAATGCTGCATGCAAGTTATGGAAATGAAGTGTGCTGTTGCAGTTACTCTGAAGTAAGTTCACAGGACATGGAAAAAAGACTACAGTAGAAAAACCTTAAAAAGTGAACTTGGTGCACCAATTTCATACTACTCCAATCCTGCAATGTACCAATAATAAAGACTTGTTCAAGTTTCATTCTCAGTGTCAAATGACTATCAAGCAAGAAACTGTACCTGGATGGCCCTGACGTCGGGAGATACATCACCAGTCAACTCGACCACCTGCTTCCCAAGTCGCTCCTGGAGACGCACCCGCCAGTCCTCCACCCTCTCCCGCACCAGAGCCTTCAGAGGAGCAATGTAAACAACCTGAAAACCAAAAAATGATATCAGAGAACATTAAATACCTCGACAGCAACTAGGCATGTCATTCATTTAAAAAATCCTGGCTCTATCCGATATGTCAAAAATATTCACCAAGTTCTGTAGCTTCACATAAACGCATCCGACCGAGTCACTCGGTAATAACAATAATAACAAAGAACGTCACCCAAATTCAAAGGGATCATTGCAATGCATTACACAATAAAAACCTATATTGAATTTTGCTAATTTTACCAAGTGTGAAATGAGTTACACATCCATTCACTCACCCAAAATTTCAAAATCTACACTGCAACTTACACACACAACCAATCAAAATCATCTTTGCTCACGCAGTCTCCCTAAACACACTAAACATTGCATTTCCAGCCTAAAATTTAAAGATTCTATGCTCAAACTTATACATATATCCAGCCAAAATTACCTTTGCTTGTGGAGTCTCCCTGAACACCCTGAACATGGCAATCTCAGCTGCGATGGTCTTCCCTGATCCTGTTGGTGCCCCTAGCAGGACGTTGTTGTCGGTGTGGTAGAGGCAGAAGAACAGTTGGGTCTGGATGGGGTTGAAGTGCGTGAAATTGTACAGTAGTTCCAAATGTACATCATTCAGGGCTGTTACCGGTAGCGGCTCCAGGTCTAACAGGTCTGTGGGCAGGGTAGAAAAAACTGATGCATAATATGAACAGAACTATGAACATAAATTATGAAGATGGTAATCCTCTGCAATCAAGCTGCCCACCCTCCATGTCACACCATCCTCATTCATGTATGTTACCTCTTCATCCTGTCCCTCCACGTCATCCTCTGTCTCCTTTCCCCTTCCATCTCAATCACACACTGTACAATCTCCTAGCTTAGAAATGACCCCTTTTATTGATGAGTTAGAAACAATTTTCATTAATTCTTTCTGTACAATATGTCTTTTAAATATTTAATTCCTAATATTATCTGGTAATTTTTTTCAGCTTAAGATAGACTCCTTGATGAACTAAGGATTAATAATTTGGCAATACAGGATATCAATATACAGCCTCTACCGACCGGTGTTGGGTGGGTGTCGCTCAGGCAGTATGAGGTTCTTGAAGTCCATGACACAGGTGGACTCACAACTGAGCCAGCGGTCACTGATGGCTCGCACATAGTACTGGTTGGGCATGGGCTCAAATATTGGGATAGTGAACACAAGCTGCTGCTCTTCCCCTCGTACAACCTAACAAAAAAGGGATGAGGAAAATTGAGAAAGAAAATTTCTATCCATACTAGTACTCGTATTTGCAGCCCCAAGTTTTTCTGAATGTCAGCCCAGTGAACTGTAGGCTGAAACTAACCCTCTCCTGCAGCCCATCATCCTCATTGCCATAGAATCACTCGGAAGAGCAGTGTGGTCATGTTGGGGTCCCCACATGAAGGTGTCTCTCTCCAGCACCAAACACTTAACTCCTTGAATTTGATTACATTTTTTCTATTTTATGCTTTCTACTTTCAGATGATATTTTCACCTTAGGAAGGATCTCTTTCACTGATTAATGTTGTATTACAGCCATCCTACTAAAATTGCAAAAATAAGATCACATATACACACCTGTTTCTTTGTGATGACAAAGTGTTCATGATGGTACATGTGGTTGCTGTCGGGATCCTCTACCCAGATCCAGTACGTCTCCTGCTTCCCATGAATTTTGTCGTTCCAGCTGGTAAAGCACACAAATGAAGTTAGCCAGGAAAGGAGAAAGAAAATAAAGAAATAAATAGGTCAAGTGGTCATGCCATTATTAGATCATGGCAATATATTTGTATTTATACTTCGGGACCACTATGTATGCTAGCATGTTCAGGTCCCTTTATCCAATGGCAACTCTCAATATGTCATCATCTTCAGCCATAACTGTGCTCAGTCCCATAGTGATTAACTCCCTGTGTGAATTAATTTTAAAATACTAATACAGTAAACCCTTCACAAGTCGAACTTTTAGAAGACGGAATCTTTGGTTAGATGAACTCAGGCTGAAACCATGTATGTAAGTAGGCCGAAATGCGGAAGAAGGGGGAGAAACGGCACCAGGCGGACACGTGGCGCCAGTCTGCTGCATGCCTTTGGAGACAGTAGTTCCACCATTCGTACTGTCATCTAGTGCTGAACAGTGCTCTCCTTTTGCTTTCTGCCTTGCCATGGAAGGTTCAAAGCTTAAAAGAAGTGAAACTGGCACCTCTAGTCGTAAGGGAATGAAGCTAAAAAAAAAAAAGTGTGCGTGTGACTTAGTGTTAAGTGATCATGATTAAAGTTCAGTACTGTACTATTATTACTGCAAGTATTACATTGCAGTCTATTATAGTGATTACATTTAAGTTTAGTTCTTAATGTTCAGTGAAATAAATACTGGGTACTGTTTAGAATGTTACATTAAATTGTGAACTCAGCCACCTCCGTCTCCAAAACAAACTGCCGACAAATCTGTACTGCCTCTAACGAAAGGTAATTTAGGTTTCTTTGTTGTCATTTTTCATTCATTTATACACTGTACATGCTCCTTTACTTTAGTGTTGAAAAGACAAGTAATAAGTATTGTTTTTGCAATGTGGGGGGGGTGAAAATCCATCTCCAACACACACTGCTGACAGGTCTGTTTACTGCCTCTGTGAATGATTTTCTACCAATTAACCACTTCAGTACTGTGATGCCTATTTCTACTTTAATTCACGCTTCCTCCAGCAGATTTTATGGCACTCAGGACTGGACTCACGTACTGAATGGGTTAACGAAGGCTGTACCAACCCCCTGCACTTCCACAGATCCTTCCTACACTGAATAAAATCGTCTGGTGGCAGCAAGAACAAAATCAAAATACACGCAGCACTGAAGGGGTTAAAGGTATATTAAATGCACTAAATTGTTTTTTGTCATAACTTATTTACAGGCTATATGCTCCTTTAATTTAGTGTTGAAAGGACAAGTAATAGGTACTGTCTTGGCAATTTTGGGGGGTGAAAATTCGGTAAGACGGAAAATTTGGTAATTCGAACCAGGGTAGAGCCCCATATAGTTCGACTTGTGAAGGGTTTAGTGTATATAGTATATACTGGTGAAAAAAAAAAAGGGGAGGGGGATACCCAGCAACACCCAATACAATCAGCACACCAGATCAACAAAACTCACGTAAAATCAGCAGCAATGGTGAGCTTAACCCTAAGTACGGTGCGCGTGATGGGCTGAATGGTGGCCTCCAGGGAGAGTAGAGGGAACTGCCATGCTGCAGCCTTCACCTCCTTACCTATACGTTCATGTCGCAGCATCTTGCCTTTGGGGACACACAAACACAACTAATTATAGTGCTATGTTCTAACCTGACAAGTCGAAAAAGAGGTTCAACTATATGAACTGTACCTCCATCCGTAATTCATCCATAGTGAGAAAGATGTTGTGCACCTATTTCAAGAGGTTTACTATTCTGATAGTAGTTTACATCCATATTCCTTCTAAACTCTACAAAGCGCATTAAAAAAAATAAAAATAAAAATAAAAAATTTAAAAAAAAATCCTATTTTCAGACAAGTTTACATCTAGTTAAATTCGTCACAGTGCATCAAAAGTTCCTTAACCCGAAAGAAGTTTAAACACATTTTTTTTTTTATAAACTCTTTAACAGTGTTGTACATAATACAGAATAACAACACTGATCTAGATCTTTTACCCTAACCTGACTCAGATTTCTCCTTGATCATACTTTATTTATGGAGTGCAGCACCGGAAAAAGACAATGCTACAACTCTCCATCCTTTCCATAGCACTTCTTCATAACATCTATCATTTTCTAGTGTTATGCTATTGCTATAACTCAGGAATCAAAATCAAGAGACATCAACTTCAGGCAAAATTCAAGCAGAAAGGTGTATAGTCCTACAACCTACCAATCTCCCTGTGGTCCATGTCTCTTAGGGTCTCAATGGTCAGTCTGCGGTCCTCAATCTTGTCAATGATCTCACTCGTCAGCCTGGCAAACTGCTTCATGGGACTCTCAAAGTGCCACATCTGCAACCAGCAATAAAAAGCCTCATTATCCCCTTTACTATAATTTGTTTTCAATTTTCTAAATGATTTGATTCAGCTCAGGGCATGCCTGACTGAACATTCACTGAAGAGAAAACAACAGCTGTACCAATGCAACTTCAATATGTGAATTCCTGAAAAGGAGGGATGGCATAATCTGCACTGAATGACTGACTGACTGACTGACTGATTACTCACTGACTGGTAGTTTGGTTAGCTGACTGACTGAATAGTGAATGGCTTACCTGGTGCTCTAACATCTTTGCCATGGTGAGGAGTCGGCCGGCCATCAGAGGCCAGTTGCGGTGAAGCACAATCTCAAACAGTGCCCGAGTGATACGCACCGAGTTCTGGGTGGATGGCAGTAGAGTTAGGAATGCACTGTGTTATTGAACACACATTAATCTATCTATATCTATCTATCATCCAACTGTACACTCCATCAACAGTGTAGGGGTCCTGGGACAGGCTACCTAGTCCATACATTTTTAGTAGGGAAGATTATAATGTGATGGTACATAATAGTTATTTGAATGTCTGGTCTAACTGAAAATAATATTTTACAATGGTACAGAAAGTCTTCACTCTAAGTCTCACTCATATATACATTACCATTCACTTTTTTTTTACAAAACTCAGTCAAAATCTCACTCACATCAGTAATATAGTTGACATCAGAGACGAGTGAGAAGCTTTCAACTCTGATACGCGAGATGTGAGACTGGAGGAGAATGTTGACCTTCCCATGGACATTCTCAGCTCCTCCTGCTGCCGCCACTTCACACATCCTATGCAAATCATCCAGCTCAGTCATTTCCTCGTCTCGTACCTGTGAGGGGGGGTAAACGAAGGAAGACAGATTAGGCTACAATATTACTACTTCATGATCTGATGTGAGGATATATCAGACAAGAGAAGACAAATACAGGATGACATTATTCTGATCTGAGTGCAGTCCACCATCCTCCAGGAGAGGGCTATTCAACCAGCAGCCTGTGGGACAAATCCAGCCCTTGAGTCACTTTTGCTTTGCCCTTGGACTGACTCAGAAGACTGAAAATAAAGCATTAAACAAAAAGTTTTGCATTTTTCTTTTCATTAAGTTACTGCATTTAGTGGAAAATGTAAATGCAAATACAGTAAAACCTCGATATAACGGACTTCAGTACACCGGAATTCGCTTTTATTGGACTCTAGTAGCTACCGGACTAAACTCCTATACAGTATACCGGAAAAAGTCCGATATAGACAGAATCAGTCCGGACTGCCTGACAACTTCAGCTATGTTCACCACAATAAGACAAGTAAGAGACATGTTTTTCAGTGCACAATACAGTATTATTATACCATTTGATTAATGTAGTGAAGGTAAAACACAGTACAATACTGCAATGGTGGTGAAAACTACCGATAAAATCCGGACTAATGTCTGATATATCGGAAAAAGTCCAGATTAGCAGGAGTAAGTCCGGATGTCGCTTTTATCGGAAAATCGCATATTTTGGACTGGCCTGAGCCCCAATTAGTCCGTTATAGTGAGGTCTTACTGTAATATATGAATTTCTCATTTCTTTCTGTGTACAAGTGTTTAGACAGAGGGAAAAAATACAGGTAAAATAATATTTAATCTGGGTTTCATTATTCAGTCCTACTTCTAAAGTAGTTGAATAGCCCTGTCTTGGGGGATAGAAACTGAGTTGTGAAGTGCTAGTATAACAGGCAGCAGTTACATCAATGACACTGCACAAAAGTGTACTTCTTCAGCACCAGGATCATTGTACATTAAGGACAGAATGAAAAATGTATTTATACTGATATACTATATGTTAAATCAAGATAAGTATGAAACTACAATGGAAAAGACTAAAACAAGAGTGGTGATCAATATGTATGAGAAATTAGGAAATTCAGGATTGTACAGTAACAAGAGGCTAAAATGACGGTTAACTTTAGGTGCTTAGAATATTAAGCTGATGATGAAACTAAAAAGGCAGCTTGGTTAGGTGTCTGCAATATAAGTCTTATCATGGCTAACAAGTCCACCTCCAAGCATACCTTCTCCACTCTTATCCTGGCTCCATCACCAGTAATCATTCCAATTCTAAGCCATGTTCATTATGCAGTATGAAGTCTAATTTTATCTTCATTTATCTATCCTTCATTCCATGCCAAACCATCCCCTGGCATATACAGTGCAGTGCTGGTCTATCTTATCATGAGTAAAAAACAGTCCTTTATTCCAACCTTTTTAACGTACTTTTCACTAAGTACTGTTCATATTGGCTGGATGAATCACTCTTGCATGATAATCAAAGACAGAAAATAAAACCCACACTTGAAGACAGAGAATATATGTACCAAACAGTTTCGGTGGACACTGCCACCATCTTCAGTGGTCAAGATAGAGAGAAGGAATGACATTTTGATAATACAAGGGCTCCATTTTATGTGTGTGTGTGTGGAAGGGAGGGGTAAAGGTGAGGTGGGATGGGGTGGATTACTGTAAGCGGGGATTTCCCAAGAGTGAAAGGGGGGGACCAGGCAGGTCAGGTGTAATTCCTGTCTGACCCCACCTGTGTCGGTGCGGGAAGGGACATTTCCACCAGGGACCTCATTATAGGATCTAGCTTGTACATGCCTTCACTATGGTTGAAATTCTCGTATTTTTGGATACACATGGCTTCAATAATCTTTCGTTTCCGAAAGTCTTGACTTTTATACAGTAGATGACTACCTTGCCAGTCAATTCTGTGGTTGGCTTCACAAACATGATTGAATATTGCATTGTTTAAATTACATGTTTTTATGGCATACTTATGTTCCTTAATCCGTGTTTCCAAACTTCGACCTGTTTCTCCTATGTAAACTAGTTCACAGTCTTTGCAAGGAATTTTATATATGCCTGCTTCTGAATATGTTGTACATTTGTTCTTTACTAACATTGATCTGATGGTGGAAGTATACCTAAAGGCAATATTTACATCACTGCTGTAACCTGTTAACTTTAACATATTCAAGTCTGCAACATAAGGCAAAGTGAGGAAGCGTTTCTTTCCTGTGGAGGGGTTTTTAGGTACGTAGAAAGATTGCCTAGCTTTAAGGTATGCTTTTTTAATGAACCATTTGGGATACCTTAAGTTTTGGAAGATTTCCCAAATGAGATTATTTTC
>JAGKTI010009459.1:5316-30915 GCA_018397915.1 Birgus latro | reverse complement strand
AACCCTGTTCCTGAAATTTATGACTGAAAAATATCCAGATGTGGAGAAAGTCAAAGAAAGTTATTACATCACCCAGCTCAGGACCTACACTATTGGTTTTCCTCCAGTAAGGCTGGACACTTGCAGCTTTGGCTATGAGACCTCATGAAAGCTAATTAAAATGGTTTGGGTCAGTTGTGTCTTTTGTAATTTCTTAGCGATCTCTGTAATTAATGTGTATCTATTGTGCACCATATCAATGACTTGCTGACTATACACTTAGTTTTTTTTTATCAAGGCGAAGATTCACTTGACAGGTTGGTGATGATTGGCTGAATGCAACATTGTTTCATGATCTCTGTATTATTAATTGACAACATATATATGAGGGGGAAATTTGAGTTAGTAAATGTTATTTAGACATGTTGAATTCAGCCAATTATCAGCAATGTGTCAAGTGCATCCTCGCCTCAGTAAAAAAAAAAAGTCAGTATAGTCACCAATTTAGGCCATGGGGGTTGATGTAGAAACATTGCACAAAACAGTACCAAACATTTTCATCAAATTACTTACAAAGATTCTCCAACAGTTGATATTCTACTGCTGGAATAATCTGTGTAGCTTACCTGATAATAATTTTCCCAATTGTGTTTTCAAATTGAGTCTATTTTTGCTTGAACGCTCCTCAGTATGATGAAGCGTGAAGGTCACAAAATGATGTTAAGCAGCGCAAGCTAACAGGTATGAAAAGGAGTTGACCTACCATGTATTGTACAATGACGTTCAATTGCTTTCATTGAAATATTTGTTAGATACATTTGTTTTTGTGCAACACTGTTATTCTTATTTGACTTCTGTTGACTACAAGCCAAGATAATGAGGACAGAATGCAAAGGATCATTTTTAGGTTTTGGGGCCATTACTGCAAATAAGTGAATCAGTGTCCAATCCAGTGTTCATGTTATCTGTAACCCTGCTAATACCAATACACCAGTTCTGTATGAGACAGCCCTAGCATGTTTTCAATATGGATGGTGGGTGGTAGCGCCGAAGTGGTGCAGTGTGGAGGTGTATGGTATGTAGGAGGACTACTGGGCCTTGATAGCAGGCTGTGAAACCTATGCCCAGAGTCAGACACATAAAAAAAAAAAAAAAAAAAAAAAAAAAGGACCTGGAACAAGGTCATAGAATGCAGTCTTAGGGACAAGGGATTGAATAGGGAGGCTTCCAGAGATTGTGTAGCATGGAGAGCCATTAGGTGCTGAAGGCTGACACATGCAAGCATGTTGGGACCTTTATAAACAATACAATATGATGGATGTGTTGCAGAAGAGACGGTGTTTGTACAAGTGATATCTGGCAAGAGACCACCCCTATAGTAAGATGAACAGGTATGGGCTGAAAAGAGAAGAATACCAAATTAAGGACATACAGTATCACATAATATGATCCACACTTCATTCACTTTAACTAGGTGTAAAAATCCTGCCTCTGCTTCCTGAATGTTAAGCTATAAAAAGATATTAGTACAGTACTGCAATATGGTGTTGGTCATGTAAAGGTTCTGTAAGAAGGATGTTGAGCCATAGTATTGTCTTATTCTGCCAATAATATATGGGCTTAAGCTGCTATAGGGTATAACTCTCCATCTAATGAAAATGAATAACTTTTAAGCAAAATGAAGAGCTTAACCCCTTTGAACTGTCATTTTTGTTTTATTCATACTATCTTCAGACAGTTTTATTCAATTAAGGATAGACTTTTCAACTTCAGGGGTTAGCTATAACCCTCATGAACCTTTATGTTAGGGGAGGCCTTTCATAAGTTGAATAAAATCATCTGGAAATACTTGTAGTAAGAATGAACCAGCAAAGCACATCATCCAATTTAACCCCATCTCTCCCCTGACTTATTTTTTCCGTGTCATTTCCAGATGACTATTTAGCACAGGAGATGCTTTTGAACAAGAGTGGTTAATTATAGTCAGAATTAACCCTTTCACAGCCACAAATCCTTCTTTAGTTGAGTAAGAATTATCTCGTGATAGGAAGAACAAATAGAAACAGTATGTCTTTAAAGATATTAGAAAATTCATGGGGTTAAGTAATTGATGTTATTCCACTTCTAATAGTTCTTAATTCATTGTGACAGTTTCAAACCCCTGAACCCCTTTTTTAATTTTCAGACCCATATTAAAAGTTATGAACCCTTTTTAGTAGTTCATTAACAATAACAGTTCCATACACTTAACATCTCTGGAGCCTTTTTAGAAGTATCAAACTTTTTTTTAACAATTCCAGACCCTTTTTTGACTGTTCTAAGCCCATTTTAACAGTTCTTAACTTTTATTAAGACTTCTAAAACTTTTTGAATAATGCCCTGTTAATAGTTTCAAACCATTTTAAAAGACCCAAACCCATTTTAACATTACTAAGCCATTTTTAACAGTACCAAATCATTTTTTACAGTTCCAAACCCTTATAAGCAGTACCAAACCAGTATTAACATTTACAAACTCTTATAAGCTCCAGATTTTTTTTTTAATGGTACTGAACCCTTTTTAACAGTTCCAAACCCCCCTGAGAATGTGAAGGTGGAGCAGATACTGGACAAGGTGTATGTGACCTGGCAAGCACCACACCAGCCCAATGGACAGATCCGGCACTATCATGTGTAAGTCCTGCATACATCATCATCGCTGTTTTTGTCAGCATTTTGCCATACCAACACAACATATCAAACGTTAGCATACAGCATTAGTCTGGCTTACCCCATCATCATCATCATCATCATTGTTTTTTGAAGCATTTTGCCATCCATCATCCAGTCTGATGTTGCCCCATGAGGAGATAGGAGCCTGGGGCTAGGCAAGTTGGTCCTGACATTTAGATGAGTGACCAGCCTCACCCATCCCTGAGTGGCATTACATGAGCAATAGACCCCAGCCACTCAATGGATATAAACCTGCATCGGCTCAGTCCTATTGGAGTGCCTTAATTACTCACTAAACCACCAGGTGCCATAGTTTTTTTATATGGTTACCACCCAGCGTAGTAAATGGTTTCCTGGTGTACAGGAAACCATTTGGCTTGTCATTAAGTGTAGAGTCACCCACAGGCAGAAGGAAGAGGAAAGAATGAAGGAAAGAAAGGCAGAAGAGGGAGTGTGAAGTCACCCTTAGGCAGAAGGATGCGGAAAGAATGAAGGAAAAAAAGACAGAAGAGGATGGAAGGAAAGAAGGATGGAGGAGAGGAAAGAGCAGACACCTGAGAGCAGCACTACATCAAGTGAGTGGATGGTGAATAACCAAATTATGGCACCTGGTGGTTTAGTGGGTATTTAAGACACTCCAGTCAGATTGAACCTGTGTAGGATTATCTCCAAGGGGTGGTTGGGGTTTATTGCTCACCTAATGCCACCCAGGGATGAGTGAGGTTGGTCACTCTGATCTTAAATGTCCAAGTCGTTGCTTGGCAGCAGGTACCCTCAGAACCATTGTCACTCTCCATGGGTTAAACAATCATAGTAGTAGTTGTTCCCTAGGCAGTCTGGCTGAACAGCCCCAAGTCCCTAAGGAAGGCCATGGCTGAGACCGGACTTTCCCACAGAGCTCTCAAGGAGTGTATGTTGTGTTGTTGGCGTAGGTGATTGTGTGCAGTGCAGTCTTCCATGATGTGCTTAATTGTATGGGGTGCTGTGTTGCATCCTGGGCAGGCATCAACGACGGAGTCATCCAGCCTCTTCTGATAACTTAAGAGGACTGGATGATGCCCACATCTCAGCCTGGCCAGGTGGACCCTGTCCTCATGAGGGAGATAGGATTCAGAAGGATGGATATCAGAAGGCTGTTCATGCATCTGTGTGTTGTCTGAAGTGACTGAATGGAGCATCAAGTGATTTGAGTATGAATATGCTTCTGGAAGCTGGTCTGAGGTGGGCAGGGGGGAAGAGATGATAGTATTTGTGTATGATATCGTGTACTAGGTGTTGTTTTGATGTTCCATGGTTTGTGTGGATGTGCTGCCATGCAGTGTAGTGGATGTTGCGGGTTTGTGGAGGCTGCAGCGAGAATTTGAGTGCCTCTCATATCTAGATGATCCTTGACTTTGAGGACTTTGGTTTCTTGGTGTTGATGGTCTGTAGGTGTAGTAGCTGTGCACCCTGTGGTTATTTTTAGGGCCTTGTTTTGTATGGTCTGAAGAGTGTTATAGTGTGTTTTAGTGAGGTTAGGAGCCCAAGCAGGGCTTCCATAATTCATCACTGAGCATATATATTGTGTGTATACTATAGTGGTGGTTTCTTTGTTGTCTCCAAATGTTGTATGGGTGTCACGCCCTCCCTTAATATAGCAATGATATTTATCTCGGGAATATTATCCTCCCGTATTTATTACGTTGGTAGCGTGAAACAAAAGACACTGGCAATGCGCGACTTGGATTTTCACTATTCACATATACTCAGAACTGGGAACTGGAAGAAATGAAAAATGATATGGCTTTTCTAGGCTTTAATTATAAAAAAGGTATTCACAAAATATTTACACACATAAAAATCATGAGGTATTTTCCCACCTCATTTCACTTCATATAAAGTTCCGTGCTAGAAACCACACTTAATCATTTCACTCAGTTCACTTTATTACTAACACTATATTAATTAATTAAAGCTCTCATAAAAGATCCGTGCTTTAAAATCAACCTTATATATTTAGTCCTTTAAATGCTCACTAGTGCTGTTATAAGTAAAGCACCCTCTTTTATTCACTTATTTATATTAGGTTACACTGTTACATTAGTATCTTATCACTTAGTACAAGAAATACATTTAAACATTAAAATCTTCTCTCCTTCCATTTCTTTCTAAGTAACTAGGAGTCTCTACCAGTCCCGGCAACAGACAAATAATAGCACTGTTCACAAGTTGTACCCGCGATTACATAAGCTTGTACTTTAACTCACTGTCAACAGAATGCTCTCATGTCTACCCTGGAACTCTAATTCCTTTCGGCTTCAGTTACGTCCTCGTGACGTTTCGCTGCGCCCCAGGCTGCGTCCAGGCTGCGTCTACTCGCCACGACGATTCCTTCAGCTCTGACTATCAAACTGTGCTCTCTAACCTATCCTGGCCTCAAGGGTTGCCAATGTTCACCAGCAGGTCACATGGTTGCGAGGTGGTTGATGGCCTCACCCACTCATCCACCGCCCTCATCCACACGTCATCCGCTCGTCATCCACAGTAGAGGCCCGAGCAAGTGCAGAGTCAACATACGTTCCCACGGCGGCAAATGCAAAGTCAGCACATGTTCCCATCCTGTGCACAACCTCCAACCAACACCACTCCTCTGACTCTCCTTCTCTCTCCTCCTTTCTCTTCAGCTTTCACTTACTTTCTCTCTCAACCTTCCTTCCTTACTCCACCTCCCTATACCTATTGTCCGCAGCTATATGTGGAGCGGACATAAAACTCCCTGCTCTCTCTCTTCCGTCCGTGTATCACCCTAAACTCATGTCCAGCAGGTGTACTCGTATCCACACCTGTTACAGCTGTGTGTCTGCTTACATCTGCCTGAGGAGAGCCTTGTCGGCTTCCCGACATTTCTCCCCCCAAAGATGAAATCACACGTCCGCATCGTGAGTAGAGCATGGTGGGGTTCTGTGCACGTCGACACCTAAGTATGGACTCAAGTCTGCAACATGTACACCCACAGCCATTGGTGTAACACTTGTAAAGGATATATGCGAACAGGAGGACCAGAAAGAGAGCTATTCCAGCATGGACATAGTACCAGAAGAAAGTGGAGGAACCGAAGGGTTTGAAAGGGTCAGTCAACTGCAACTGACTTTGATATTTAAGGAGATCATCCAGAAACAGAGGAGTAATGTTAAGGTTAGGTCCTAAAGTGGGTAAGTCCTTGATAGCTCTAAGTTCAGCATATGTGAGTGAGGTACTGAGGTTTAAGAGATGGGGGTAAACAGTGAGCTTAGTTTCTACAGTGAGAGTTGCATAAGCAGGAAGGGTCAAGGCCTCACTGTGAGCACTACAGCCATCTCCCAAGACCAATTTACCTACTCCCTTAACAATTTGCACTGTCTTCCTAATAGGATTTACGGCGCACTTCAGTGTAAATTGCAAAGGTTGTGCCGTAGAGAAACACCAGTGATTTTTCAGTTTCACAAAAACTGGACTGAATGAAGTTAAGATTTCTTTCCCACAGAGCTTTGTAGCATTGTTTCTGTTGAGAAAAGAATCACTCTCACAAGATGGAGTTGACACGTGGTACACTGATCCCAAAGGTTCACAGATCACCAAGTCCTGGTGGTCCCTGCAACTGGTGAAATCTTGGAACAGCACATAATGGAGGCGGTCTTCCGTGAAAGCAAGGAAGTTAAACTGGTGAAGTACTCTCACGTAGACCTCCGTAGCAGGCACACTGTAAGGAAGTGAGGTGATCCTAAAGATGTCGAATACATCAGAAGGGTCACCCAACACCGGTATTAGTAAATAAAAGCACACAGCTGACATGTAACCTCGAGGTACAACTTTGATGATATCACGGTACGGTACAGTGCTAGATATTCTGGCCTCGCTGGGAAAAGTAGACCCGGCTCCTTGAGTGATATATTCCCCAATAACTCCAACAAGATTTCGTTAGGGACAATATCCAAACTCAGCCTAGCCTGAAGCATCTCTTGTATGCCCAACTTAATTCTAAAATGATCAGCTATGATGTCAGACAAGGCGAGTTGAAGGTTAAACAAAGCCTCATACATCCTTACTTCATTTTCCAATTCTAAAGTCTTCAGTGAATACAATCGTATGATACTGTAAGAAATGTTTGCAGTCTTCTGTATCTTCAACAGTGCTGCCTGCATGTGTGACACATTCCTTATTGTGCTATTCAATACCTTGGAATGAACATTTAATACTGACCTCTCCTTCTCTGACATCGTCTCAAGGCTCCCTAATCTAGCATGAATGTCATCAACCTGTTGTTGAGTAGCTGTTCCAAACAAGACATTGGAAAATTGCCCCAATATGTCAATCGCACCCCTCCTGGAGTGGCGACTCCATGGATGATCTGACATGAGATAGTCTATGTAATTGCTCAAATCCTGATAACCAGTATCAAATTCAATTTGAAATGCATGCACAGTGTTCTGTAATGAGGCAGCTAGAGCACTGCCATTATCCATGTGGCCTACATTCCACAATATGGCATCATTCAAGTCGCGAGCAACAAGTAAAGGTTGGAACAACTCCTCCTTATTAAGTACAAATGGAACTACATAGTTATTTCCTGTGATCATCAAACGACCCGCAGGTGAAAACACCAATCCCAAGTTGGCAGGTGTCTCCTCTCGTGGTCCTGTCGATTCCAATTGGGATGGACTCACCCAAAGCCAAGCAGTCATCTGCAAGAGATTCGTAAAACTGTAACCACAAGTTCACCTGACTATCATTTATTCATTTAGTTAAAAAACTACATGTCTCCTGTGTCTTCCTCAGTCACTTCAGTCTGTGTTTCAGTCATACCAGGTGCCTCTGCTTGTGCAATCTGATATTCTATAGGTCTATCCATACACAACGGGTAGTCTGGGACACTAGAATGTGACCGCAAACTGTATCTGCAATGTGGTGGAGCGTGAGGTGTGGAGTGGTGTGGCGGTGGAGGTGAGGGATGGCCTTGACACTCAGCGGTGGCTTGCTGCAAACCCGCACTCCGCGCACTCGCCGAGTTGCCAGTTGCACCATTACCTATAGCTTGACTTACTTGTGGAGGATGCAAACTAAAGTCAGTTACAGGCCCCGGGATACTTTCTTCCTCATTTATTTCCTCACCTTCAGTTTCCACTTTATCCCTAGGCTCCACCTTCATGAATAGGATAAGCCATTCTCGCATTACGATTTTGCTTCCTTGTAATACACTCCTCCTTGACCACTTTCACCCTGTCAGTGTGTAAAGTGGTTACTTTCCCCCCTTGTATTGGACGAACTTTGATGACAACATCATTTACCCGATCAAGTACACGATAGGGTCCTGAAAACAAAGGTTGCAATTTCCTTGCCGCCCCCCTGGCAGGAACAGTCTTCACATAAACACGGTCCCCTACCATAAGTGGTTTTATTATACATCGCTTCGCCCTTCTGTTCTCATTCTCTGTGCTCGCACGATCGAGAAAGTCCTGGCATCTCGAAAACCTTTGTTGCCATGGCAGCAAATAAATTTGGTATATCCTCAAGGTTGTACTTCAAAGATGGATCTTGCAGTACATGATAAGGAATCTGTGGATCCCTGAGAAACAACAAGAAGTAAGGAGAATCACGGATAGTCCGATTATATCCAGAGTTATAGGCCATCATAGCACCTTCATGAATAGGATAAGCCATTCTCGCATTACGATTTTGCTTCCTTGTAATACACTCCTCCTTGACCACTTTCACCCTGTCAGTGTGTAAAGTGGTTACTTTCCCCCCTTGTATTGTTCTGGTCTACCATGGTACGTATTATTTGAATGATAGTACCATTTGCCCTCCCCACCAATCCATTAGAGGATGGGTGATAAGGAGTAATGTTCACATGTTTCATATGCAACAAACGTGCCAATTCCTGAAACACCTTGTTAACAAATTCAGTTCCCCGATCAGTGACTAATTGTTGTGGAGTTCCGTAAACACAAATGACTCGCTCCACAAACACTCTAGCCACCTCTTCGGCAGACTTAGACTTTAATGGTTCTGCGATGAGAAATCGAGTCATCGCATCAATGAAAGTTAAGACATAATAATGCCCTTCCTCTGATCTGTTTAGTGGACCAATCAAATCCATATGACACCTGACCCATGGTGCAGTGACATCGGGGAAACGGAGAAGCGGGCTTGGGGCGTCCCCCGAACGCTTCGAATGTATACACTGGGTACACTGTTTGCAAAATTCCACGACATCTCTCTCCATCTGGGGCCAGTATGCAAACCGTCTCGCGCGAGTTAAAGTAATCTTGGTTCCACCATGACCAGCTAACGGTAAGCAATGAGCAAGTCTAAGTGCAGAGTGAACGCTATCTTCTGGGACTACAATTTGGAATACTTCCCCTATGCCAAATGACCGACTCTCCTTCTTATAGAGCAAACCGTCTGGCAACAAATGAAAGCAGTCTAACTTTGCTGGCAATTTTGGTACCTCCGTTGTCTCATTCCGCAAATAACTCTTTAATCTACCCGAAACTGGGTGTGAATCTTGTTGTCGCCTTATCTCAGTGACATCCCAATCTATTGTGTCTACTTCCACAGCACCTGAACTCACAAGTAGTGCAACTTCATCTTCATCATTAGACTGAGTCGTTCTCAAACGGGATAGAGCATCCGCTACAATATTCTGCTGCCCTGGTAAATATTCAACCTTGATGTCATATTCGGCTACCTGGATTTGCCATCTTGCAATCCTCCCTGAAGCCGCAGTTACATTAAACAACCAAGTAAGAGGTCGATGATCGGTCTGAATCAATATCTCATAACCCAAGATAAGTGGTCGGTTCACCTTCAAGCCGTAAACAATACTCAACGCTTCCTGCTCAGTCGTAGCATAGTTCAACTCTGCCTTGTTTAGAGCACGGCTGAAAAAAGTTAATGGCCGATGGAACCCTTGATCATCTTTCTGTTGCAAAACTCCGCCAATCGCCGTACCGCTGGCGTCCGTAGTTAACACAAAAGGTCTATCAAAGCGAGGAAAAGCTAGCAATACATCTTCCGCTAACTTCCGTTTAAGTTGGCAGAACGCGCAGTCTGCCTCCACATTCCACTCCACGCGCTGCCGCGTGTTCTTCACGTCCTTCTTTCCACGAGTAGGTTTCGTGAGTGGTGCCGCTATCCGGGAGAAATTTTCCACAAACCGGCGATAATAATTCACTAACCCCAAGAAACTCTGGAGTTCTTTCAAAGTACTAGGAACCGCAATATCTTGGATTGCACGGATTTTCTCTGGCTGAGGGCGTAATCCCTCAGTTGTGATGACATGGCCTAAAAAGGATACTTCCTGTTTAAAGAAACTACACTTCGGCAATTTAATAGTTAGCTTTGCCCCTTCTAGACGTCCCAATACCTCATCTAGGTTATGTACATGAGCATCAAATGTCTTTCCATAAATAATGTCATCCAAAAAAGTATGGGTTATCATCCCCGTGAGACCGATCATGACTTCATTAATTATACGTTGGAAAGAAGCCGGCGCATCTTTTAATCCAAAAGGAAGGTTACAATATTCCCAGTGCCCTTCAGGTGAAGAAAAAGCCGTGAGAGGCTTAGACTCCTCATCCAAAGATATCTGGTGGTAACCCTGCTTTAAGTCTAGATTACTGAAGTACTTATTCTCACCTAACTGTGAAAGAATATGCTCAGTATTGGGCAAAGGGTAAGGATCTGTAACTATCTGCTTATTTAAATGTCTAAAGTCTAAGCAGATCTGCAAACCACCATCCTTCTTAACTACTGGAACTAGTGGTGAAGAATAAGGTGAATGAGAAGGCCTGATAATCCCCTCTCTACGTAAATCCTCAAGTTGCTTACGTACTTGATCATGCCACTTCGTTGGTATACGGTATGGCCTACGGTTCACTACCGGTCCATCTGCACATGTGTGACGATAGAAGTATGGTGAAGTAGTAAGTGGGTCCTCTGGTAATGCAAACACATTTGGGTGTGTCCTTATTAGCCTTTTTAATGCTTCATTTTCCCACCTAGAAGGAATGGTCATCTGATCTACCTCCGTGTACAGTTTCCGGAGTCTATCCTCACTCATTACAGTAGTGATCTGATCTCCCTCTTGACTCACTTGCTCCTCCCCCCACCTGACTTCTTCATAAGGGGATACAGTACCTACCCTAAATTCCCCATCTATAAATATCCTGTCAGGGGTTAAATTCGTATACGCCACAGTGAAACATGTTCCTTCCCCAGTAGCCCCATTTTCCACTGGGCTTACAATGCCTGGCCACAACACTGCTGCAATTGAACTACCAGTGTTTGGCATAAACATTCCTACCTCACACCCACTTAACGCTGTCTTTAACGTTATTGTTCTGTATGTGTAAGGTTCCAGAATGTCTGTCTCATTCGTGACACAATGACTTGTCAAAAAATCCTCTTCCTCCTTTTCCTCAGATGAAGGAACTGCTTCAGTTATCACAAAAGAAGGATTGAACTCTACACAAGAAACACTCCCTCCCTCGGTCGCCAAATCAAGTTCCTCTTCCCCAACTTTTATACATAGCGGGTTGGCAGTGATACTTAGGCTATGTGCGAATATGAAATCAACTCCCAAAATTATGGAAACGGCTGAGGGTAGGTCCCTCACTACCACAAATTCCTGATTATATTTTCTATCACCTAATTCTACCTGGAAATTCACCAATCCCAGTATGTCCATTGCATCACTGCTGGCGGACACCAACCCACCGCCTCGATAAGGTCGGAGATTAGTATCAGGCCCTGACGCAAATTCATAGGTCTGTTGGCTAATCAAAGGTTTACAAGCTCCTGTATCCAGAAGTATCTCACAATGTAAATTCCCACACATTCCTTTTACCACCACCAACTTCGCTACTTCATCACTTGTAGTGACAGTTACTAAGTTCCCCAACCCGATTCTTCCGGCTTTTTTTTTCTTCATCTGGTGACTTAGTCTTTTTCCAGTTACACTGATCTGTACTATGTGTAGTACTCTGACATTCCCTACATCGAGCTACTGGCTGTCCGGGATTATCCACACGGACTGCACAGTGCTCAGCTCTATGTCCCGTCATGGAGCAACGAAATCATTTGATCCTTTTCCTCTGCTCCTGTGACAAATTATCATACTTCCCCCGTTGGAGTGGCCTGTCTGCACGACATCGTTTAGCGAAGTGCCCTGGCTTCCCACACCTACGGCAATCATTATTGTCACGGGAACTTGCACCGCGTGAACCTTGATGCGTTTCTGTGCCACTCGCACTCGTACGATTCCTCGCCCCAGTGTTCGGCTGAACCTGTGGCCTTGGCGACACACTCACACTGCCTGCACTCGGGTTCACACTAGCAATCGTTCCCTGTCTCTTTTCTTTCAATACATTGTCTTCTGACAGAGGCGAATTTGTCTTCTCTGCCCACTTGACTCCCTCCTTCGCTATCTCTACTGGGTTATTGTATCGGCTCTGGGGAATGTGTGCAACATATTGTTTAGGAAACATGTCCAAAAAATTATTGACAATTATAAGATTCACTGATTCCCGGAAAGTTGCACGTACTCTAACAATCCTATCCCCCAGGCTCTGTAACCTGTAGAAGTAGTGAAGTGGGGATTCCCCAGGTTTCCTTTTTTGGCGTAATTAACTCCCGGTGTAACATCTCTAGACTCTCTTCAGTGTAATACTGTTCCTGCACACCATCTTTGAATGCATCCCAGTCCCCACCAGATTCCCGGATTAAAATCTCCATTATCTCTTGCGCAGGACCGAGTGAAAATGTCCTAGCCACTTCCATTCTCCCTTTCGTAGTCCACTTCGTATTATCATCTGTCCTCATCTCTATGTCATTCAGCCAGATCATAACATCTGGCTCCAATCGTTTTCCTGGATATTCCGTTGAGGAGCGAAATTTTGAACTACAAAAATATTTCATTGCCCCCAATTGTTGTATGGGATTCTTACTATTATCTGAGATGGCCTGTGACAACTGCTGCGATAACTGTGCAATATCTCCCCCAGTACTTCCCGTAGTGGTTCCAACACCACTACCCGAAGCATTAGGATTAGGTGGTATACTCATTGTGTCAGAGTCTTCTGTGTCAGAATCATCAGAAACAGAGTCAAAATCGGCAGAAACAGAGTCAGAATCGTCTGAATCAACTAATTCCTCAACTGGGTTTGGATCGCCTTCCAATCAGAATCACTCATTTGCAGAACAAATTAAAAGAAAAAATATTCACTATTCACTATTTCTTCCTTCCAGTTCCTTTAAGTTATTTCCTTTAATTATTCCCAACTGTTTGTTATTGGTAACAATTAAAATAACTATCCCACCGCTGCCACCATATGTCGCGCCCTCCCTTACTATAGCAATGATATTTATCTCGGGAATATTATCCTCCCGTATTTATTACTTTTGTAGCGTGAAACAAAAGACACTGGCAATGCGCGACTTGGATTTTCACTATTCACATATACTCAGAACTGGGAACTGGAAGAAATGAAAAATGATATGGCTTTTCTAGGCTTTAATTATAAAAAAGGTATTCACAAAATATTTACACGCATAAAAATCATGAGGTATTTTCCCACCTCATTTCACTTCATATAAAGTTCCGTGCTAGAAACCGCATTTAATCATCTACACTCAGTTCACTTTATTACTAACACTATATTAATTAATTAAAGCTCTCTTAAAAGTTCCGTGCTTTAAAATCAGTCCTTTAAATGCTCACTAGTGCTGTTATAAGTAAAGCACCCTCTTTTATTCACTTATTTATATTAGGTTACACTGTTACATTAGTATCTTATCACTTAGTACAAGAAATACATTTAAACATTAAAATCTTCTCTCCTTCCGTTTCTAAGTAACTAGGAGTCTCTACCAGTCCCGGCAACAGACAAATAATAGCACTGTTCATAAGTTGTACCCGCGATTACATAAGCTCGTACTTTAACTCACTGTCAACAGAAGTGCTCTCATGTCTCCCCTGGAACTCTACTTCCTTTCGGCTTCAGTTACGTCCTCGTGACGTTTCGGTGCCCTCCAGGCTGCGTCCAGGCTGCGTCTACTCGCCACGACGATTCCTTCAGCTCTGACTATCAAACTGTGCTCTCTAACCCATCCTGGCCTCAAGGGTTGCCGATGTTCACCAGCAGGTCACATGGTTGCGAGGTGGGTGATGGCCTCACCCACTCATCCATCGCCCTCATCCACACGTCATCCGCGCGTCATGCACCGTAGAGGCCCGAGCAAGTGCAGAGTCAACATACGTTCCCACGGCGGCAAATGCAAAGTCAGCACTTGTTCCCACCCTCTGCACAACCTCCAACCAACACTTCTCCTCTGACTCTCTTTCTCTCTCCTCCTTTCTCTTCAGCTTTCACTTACTTTCTCTCTCAACCTTCCTTCCTTACTCCACCTCCCTATACCTATTGTCCACAGCTATATGTGGAGCTGACATCAAACTCCCTGCTCTCTCTCTTCCGTCCGTGTATCACCCTAAACTCACGTCCAGCAGGTGTACTCGTATCCACACCTGTTACAGCTGTGTGTCTACTTACATCTGCCTGAGGAGAGCCTTGTCAGCTTCCCGACATGGGCAAGTGACCTCAAGGCATTGAGTCTTGGTGTTAATTTATTTTTGATGTTTGTGATGTGTTGTTTAAATGACATCGATGTATTGTATGTTACACCAAGGACTGTGTGTGTGTATGGTAGGGGAGTGTTGTCTATGGTGAGGTGTGGAATATGACTGTGTTCTGCTGTCCAGTTTGTGAGAAGGGTCACTGTAGATTTGGCTGGGGCTACTTTGAGTCTGTTTGTGGTGAACTAGTTGTGTAGTGTGTTGAGGTAAGGTTGGAGGATGTGCAGCTGTGTTTGCATTTTGGTGTGTACATGTAAGTGTTATGTCATCTGCATAGGAAGGTATGTGTATCTGTGGTGTGTGGGATTTGGGTATGTCATGCATGAATAGGTTGAAGAGTTTAGGGGACAAAACAGATCCTTGGGGGATACCATTTACGAAGTTTCTGATGTTCAAGGACTGCCGGCGGAACTTACTTGTGCACATCTGCCTGCTAAGTAGTTTGCCAGCCATCTTTTTGTTAATTGTGCATGTTTGTATTGAATATTTTGTTTATGAGGTTGTGGTGGGAGATGGAATCAAAAACTTTGCTAATGTCTAGTGTGACATAGAGTGTTCTATATGATGGCCTAGCTGTATTCATGCTATCAAAAACTCTTTGTGTGAGGTCAATAAGAAGAGTGTTTGTTGAGTGTAGTGGCCTAAAACCATGTTGTGATGGGGCTAGGGGGGTGTGAGGTGTAACTAGTTGTAGTACCAGTCTTTCAGTGACTTTGGAGGGGATGTAGAGGAGTGTGATGGGGGTGTGAGGAAGGTAACGTGGGGTCTTTGTTGGGTTTGGGGATAGTGATGATAATACCATGCTTCCAGATGTTGGATATTATGTTGTGTGAGTAGCTGTAGTTTGAGATGTTGATGAGTGCTTGTATGCCTTGTGGTCCAAGGTGTTTAAGGTGTATGTTGCTTATGTTGTCTGGTACACAGGCAGATGAGTGTTTGAGGTTGCTGATGATGTGCTTTGTCTGGTTGTAAGTGAAAGGTGCGAAGTTTGGGTCTGTGGGGAACTGTCTCTTACGTTGGATGATATGTCGGTCATCACGATGGAGGTTTAGTTGGCTGACATGTGAAAAATGATTGATGAGAGTGTTTGCTTGTTGTTGGTTTGAAGGTATGGTGTCTGTTGTTGTGATGGCAGCGTGTGATTGTGTAGTGTTGCTGTTGGAGAGAGTGATGCTGTTTAGTGTTTTGTAGAGTTTTCTGGTGTTTGTTTTGTGATCAAGTGTTTGGAGATAATTATTCCAATTTAGTGTTTGCTGTTCTGATATTTTATTGTTTATTTGAGTGGAGTTCTTGTATTTGTTGTACGGGGTCATCTGTATGGTGTGGTGGGGAGTGTCGTAGTGTGTCCTGTTGTCTGAAGAGGCCTTGAATTTCTGGTGTGAAGTTGGGGTTGTATCTTTTTCTGTTGCCTCTAGGGATGTGTCTTTTGTCGGCATTTTGTATAATTGTATTGAAAATTGGATGGAGTTTAGCTAATTGGTATGAAATGCATAAGTATGGATGTGAGTTGGAATCAGGATTCCAAGGTCTTAAGTGGTGAGTGCATTAGAATGTATTGCATTCATTTTGGTAGACTTTGGTTATTCTTTCATCCCCCCATCTTAGGGTGGAAAGCAGGGTATGGGTGATGATGATGATGATGATTGTAGATTTATGGTTAAGATTATTGTAACTATTGAGTCACAGATTTATATTTAGTATGATGATGATATTCCAGATTTATGACTCCACCAACCCCTGCAACTGAGGTGAACTTGCCATCAGATATCAACCAGCTTATGATTAGATCCCAGTCCATCACTGGCAATGTCACATTTTGGGTGAGTGGTAGTAGTACAGTACTTTAGTAGTATGTAATGAATTACTTAAATGGAAGTGTGTCAGCATAACCAAAATATTTTAAAATACATTGTCCAGTAGTCATCACAGTTGACATAACCAGGTTTGTTATACTGTACACCCACCATAATTTGTATGAATATTAAAGTACTGCATAACTCATAAGCATTAACATACATAGAGTATATGCAATAAATTACGGCAATTTTCAATTTTTTTTTGAAATACACTTGCCATAAAACTATGTATGCTATAAATTACGGCAATTTTCTTTTTTTTTTTTAAATACACTTGCCATAAAACTATGTTTACTAGGTAAGTGTTGCAGCAGAATTAGAAGTATTTACACAGTACTAGGCAGAGCTAGACTGCAGTCATAGGTCAGTTGATCAGCTACAGCTGCCAAATGTACGAAACTGTAATTAGTGCAAAGAAGACCGTTTGGTTGATTTAAGAGTTTATTAACCTCTAAACAACAGGGATGTAGTCTCACATCACCTGTTTCTCATGAGGATTGTTCGTATATTTAATAAACTACTTTTAAGTCTTATGAAGTGGTAGGAAAATCACATTGAGTAGGAAAAGGCATTGGCATTCTGGTATCGTATATGGACATTTTCCTGGTGTTGACATCTTATTGAATATTTCCAACTAATTTAGCTGAAACTGCTAATTGAAGCAAGATGCTCTAGTTTTGTCAGATAACCACTTTTTTATAGCTTTTATGCTGTGTTCCCTTTTGTTGATAGGGGCTAAGACTTTCTAGAGGACGTAGGTTTCTGGAGCGTGTAGCACTTTATGACTGGATGGCTTTCTTGATGTCTACCAATGACTCATGGGTGGACTCACACCTCCAACCCTTTAACCCGTCCAGTCCCGACCGTTTTTTTTACCCAGCCTACCGCCAGGTCCCGACCAATTTCCAACTTTTTGTTTTTTGGCTGAAACATTCACTTTTGGTGAGAAACATCGAAAATTAATAGAGGAATCATGAACTTGCGGTTAGAAATGTTGATACGGGTGTCACTCAACCTTACGTTTTCCTTTTTTTTCAGGGTACCTGGCTAAAGAAAAGGAACTATGGAAGGGTTAACTAATTCAAGGCACTTTAAATTACATTTTTATTTCATTTATTTGGTAAGAATTTATGTGTAGTACGAGTCTATATTGGTTTTCACACAATAATATAGGCATTTATAAGCATTGTTCACTCACCCAAAACCCCAGTATATGGCACCTTCCTTTACGACATTACCACCTCATCACTTCTGTTTGTTTCTACCTCTAGCTTTTTTGTTTCTTTGTCCTCCACCTCAGGAATCACTTTCACCGTGAATTTCGTCATTGGAGAGACCGTGGGGCAGCATACCTTTACTGGCTAGGTTACTGCTAACAGGTGAATTGCCCAGTGTGGGGGGGAGGGGGGGCCAGGCAGTATCCCTGCTTGACAGCAGGTAGAGGAAGGTCTCCCACATATGCCTACCAAAAATCACCTGCGAATGTTGAAAAGCGTGCACACAATGGGCCTTGCAATTGAGTGACGTATGATGCACGTCGTTGGGTCTGTCTGTGGAAAAAAGTAGCGACGTGCATTGTACGTCGATGGAACTTGGCGGGTTAACCACTTAACAACGGGCCGTCACTTTCGTGATGCTCGGTGGCGATGGCTCGAGCCGTGGGCCGTCAGTTGGGTGCCTCTGTTTTCTTTTTAAGTAGCCCGGGCTGTCAAGATATAAATATATATGAAAAATCTTAGGAGAATCCTGCTTGATTTTTTATCACTCAGGCTAGTTTTGGCCAGTATTTTAAAAAAGTAAGTCAGAGCGCGAATTACCACCGGCGGGAAGTGCCAGGACCGCCTCCCACAACCCTGCGGTTTAGGGGTTAATCAGAGCACTGTAATCCACTGAGCCACTCTGAGTGCATAATTATTACGTAAGTAATTTGACACCACAAATATTCATTGCATTTTTTTCAGGTATTACTAAGTCACTGTTGTACATTATGTAATTATTATGTCACTTTCACTCCATACAACACAGGAAAGTGAAAACAGTACATGACTAATCATTTGGGGGTTTTTCATCCTTGGTGGAGGAGTTTATTGCATCAAGATTTTTACTTCTGCCTCAAGAGTAAGTGTTTTTCAGGCACAGGAAAGGAGGAAAGTATACCTGCAGCTTCTCCTATACTTTGATTCATTCCCCACTCCCCATGCCCACCCACCCTTCCCCCAAAATCAGCAAGCTGTGATATAACTTTCAATTCTTCATGCACACATGTAATTTTGGATTTGAATGATGATATAGTATAGCAGCAGTACAGTACGCTTTACCTTACCTTTCTGAATTAGTAATCCCTCCATTATCCATTGTAACAGAGCCAAGGGCATGTCCAGAAAGTGGTCTTGTCCAGATATTGGGCCCTGAAGCTCCAGCACCGGTCATTCCAGACCCTAACCTAACCCAAATCAGAAAACCACCTACCTACCTCCCTACCAAACATGCATAGCACTTATTTAAGACCCCATTCATATAAATAATGAACACAGTGCATGAATTAATTGAATTTTAACCAAAAAAATGATGATTTTGAGATAAATAGCACAGAGATGTTCACCAGTTGACAGCATAGTGGAAGTAAGTATCGGACATGGTAATCACTAAGAAAATCACCCATTCTCACATCCTATGCACTAAAATATGGGATACAAAGCATGAAATAAATAAATTGTTACCAGAAAACGATGGTTTACGGGTGAGTATGGCAGAGATGTTCACCAGTTGACAGCATAGTGGAAGTGAGAATCGGACATGGTAATCACTAAGAAAATCATCCTTTCTCACATCTTATGCACTAAAATATGGGACACAATGCATGAAATAAATAAATTGTTACCAGAAAAATGATGATTTAGAGGTGAGAATGGCGAAGATGTTCACCATTTTACAGCATGCTGAAATTAAGTATGGGACTCAAATGTGGGTCACAGTGCATGAAAAAATAAATTGTTAACAGTAAATGATGATTTAGAGTTATGGCAAATTTTTACCACTTTACAGCATGCTGAAAATAGGTAACAGACATGAAAACCATTATGAAAATCATCTTTTTCACAGCCAGTGCATGATATTAATGAAATGCAAAGATTTTTGCTGTAGTTAGGGTACGTACAACAAGGCTGTGGCCGTCCTGAGGAATAACCTGCCACCTCCTCTCAGACTCTGACAGTAGGAAGGTGCACCTGAAACCCCTACAGGAATCCACTGTTGCAATTCACTAAATCCTTGGTGCTCCAAATTTACTACCTGCGCATTCTCTTCTTACACTGCACTTCAAACTCATCAGTGTTCATTAGCACCTTTCACCAAAGTCTTTTCACTCTGAATTCTTGGCTTTTAACGCTGAACATTGTTTCTTTCACTGCACATAACTGTAAATGCTTGTGTGGTCTAGTGGCGAGTTTTTGCTGCTCAGTCACTGTCAGAGTCCGAGAGTAGCTGTTGGAGGCGGCCTAAGGGCTCGTCAGAATGATGTGGTGATGGGCTACCCACTGCAGGTGACTCTGAAGACAGCCGCAAACTCACATCCAGTGGCAACTCCACTGTGGCTGATGTGCTGGGCTGTGGCTTGGAGCTCAAAGGCCTGTCTTGGGGAGGCAGTGATGTGGAGCCAGGGCTGAGCACGGCAGGGGTAACAGGCCTGAAAAAACTGTCAGTGGTTGATTGACGTAAGCAACAACGATTCTGGCGATTGATGAAGGGCTGCCTAAAAGCTCGCACTTCCTCCACAAGTCCCAAGGGCCCCATCTCCCTGTTGCAGTCCAGGTGTTCTAGGTAGTCCAAGATGAACTCCTCATGTTCCCGGAGTGCACTCAGCTTGGGGATGGCTGGAGTAGTGACGTGCTGAGGGGAGTCCACATCATCGTCGCTGTCCTAGTCGGAATCATCAACTGGGTACTCGTACCGGCAACTGAAGATGCAATCTCGATATCAGACATGATCTGGTACCCAGGATCACCCTCATCGTCATCCAACCACTCACGCACTTCGTCCACATCCACATCGTTGTCACCCGCACGAAGACATGCATGGTAGTCATCCATGTCAAAACCTAAAATGTTGTGCACCATATCATTTACATGAAGCAGACGAGACCAACCACTTTCTAGAGTCTTGACGAAGACTTCCTTGCATGCACTGGCCCAGTTGTAGATGGCAGTCTTGAGGTTGTAGCGACGAAGGCTTTCCCAGGTCTGCTGGCCTCGCATGTCTCGTCCTTCTCTGCACTCGTCCTTGTCCTCAGGGACAACCATCACCTCGTCCAGGAACTTCCATCGGTGTAGCCTTTTCGTAGCCACGATCACTCCTTGGTCCAGTGGCTGGATGAGATCAGTAGTAGTAGATGGCAAAAACAAGCACTTAATTGAGCCATTCTCAGCCATCAACTCTTTGTCGGATGGATGTGCAGGTGCATTGTCCAGAAGAAGGAGGGCCTTTACCTGGTCTTGCGGGATTCCCAGTGTGTTCGTCTGCTAATGAATAACTTCCTTGATGAAGTGCTGGTGAAACCAATCTCTGAAGATCTCGGCTATGAACCAAGCCTTCACAGAATGGTACCACATGACAGGAAGGACACCCATCACCCCACGAAGTCACCAATGCTGCTTTGCACGGTCAGCAATAACGGGCTTGAGCCGGTGCATGCCGTTAGCATTGGCACAACACAAAGCAGAGATACGTTGCTTGCAAAGCTTGTGGCCAGGTACATTCTTCTCTGTCTCCTCAACAAGAGTGTTCGTGGGCACCGAGCGATAGAATTGGCCAGTTTTGTCAGCATTATAGACTTCACCGAGAGTGAGGCCCTCCCTGCCGATCAAGCCCTTCACCTTCTGCCGAAACTCTTCTACTCCCTCCTTGTTGGCATCCAGAGCTTCGCCATGGGCCTTATGGTTGGTAAGTCTATGTTGTAACTTGAACGTGAAGAGCCAACCCTCTGATGCCTTGAAGTCTGGGGTGTCATGTAATTTTGCGAACTTCTCAGCAGCAGCTTTCAGTTCCATACCATGCACCAGCACACCAGCAGCACATTGTTGTCGATACCAAATCAGCGAGGAACAGTCGATTTCTGCATACAGTGAAGCCCCTCAGATAGCATTTTTTGAAGTAGCGAATCCATGGATAGCGACAGGAATGAAACTATCTCATAGCGATTAATGCTGCATGGTTAGCATAAATCCGCTAGGCATTTAACACGTAGCGAGCAGGTGGGCAGAGTTGCCAAGGTCAGACCCTGGTAACACTGATAGTGAGTGCAAGTCTATTGTCATTCAGTTCATTGACCCATGTGGAGTGAAAGTACGTATCTTAAGCTTTTCTTATAACTAATCTAATCTCCAACCATCTCTCTCCTACCAAATTTTACAGTTTTAAATTTTTCCTTTACCTTTACTTTTCTCTTTGGGGAATGCCGGTATCTAGGTGATACTGACGGGTGGAAGGTGAACCTCCCCGCAGTTACCCCAAGAAGAAAATTGTTTATTTATCCACGCGCCACGCATTCATTCAACTTGCCACAGTCTCGCAATTGTTAAAGTTTTTTGTGACCTTCCATTTATTATCTGGCTACTGAGTGTTCTAATATCATGGCTTCAACTTCGGGGGCTAGCCCAAGTGGTGGTGGTGGCCCAGGGAAAAACAGGAAGTGCTGGTAATGTAAAAGTGACCGAAAAGGCCAGACAATACATGCTTGGCAAGCCAAAGAATCAATACTGCGTGGAGGAAAAGAAAAAGATAATTTTTTGAATTTGTAGTATACGTTTATCTTATTACAGTACTGAAGAAATATGACGTGATACTGATGGGTAATGGAGGAAATTAGGGGTATAGCTGAAGGAGTCCAGGACTGTATTGATTTTTTTAGGTAAGAAGTTTGCCCCTCGGATAGCGATTTCATGGATAACGGCCATTTTGGCGGACTAATAAGGTCGCTATCCAAGGGTCCCCACTGTATTTGGGAGTAAACATAATCTTCCTATTCATGTGACGTTTGATTTTCAATGCGAAATAGGCCGTGTACTGGTGGAGTTTGTCTCGGGACCCCTTGATATCAAACAAGGTAGAGTGAGGGAGGTTGAATTCACGTAGGATATGTGACGTCAGCCACCCCGCATCTACTTTTTCCAATATCTCCCACTTCTTCTCCAGAGTCAAAACCACTTGCTTCCTCTTCTCTGGCAGCAGGGCCATCATCACACACACGATGAAGAGGCTGAAGAGGAGCAGCAAGGCCTGCAGCAGGTAGGGCACCACCACAAGAGTGAGCATGTGAGCAGCCATGGCGAGAAGCATGCATTCTATCCGGCGGGCGAGTGGGAACTGGGAAGGAGGCAGGATGGGCGGGCGGCGCGAAAACACAGCTTGTCGGCATGCTCGGGAAATTCAAACTGACGTTGTCGAAAATATGCAGATTTTTTTCCGGATTTTTAGCAATGATGTCCGGACAGTTTGGTGTCCGGTTATTGGGTTTCCGGATAGTAGAGTGATTACTGTATTTGAATATCTTACTATAGCCAGAGCTTCATCTTCCATGTCTGGTGGCTTGCAGGGCCTCACCTGTCAATTTCTGATTGTGTGCATAATGCTTCTTAGTATACAAATTTTTTAATGAGATAAAGTTACCAGTCATTGGCTCCTTGGTAGTGGTGTCTTTCAGATGCCTCCTAATTTTTGCCAACTTTATGCATTTTCCTTTTGTACAAAGCAGTGTGCATACCTGATGAGTGACCAAACACAGAGTGACAAAACCTTTGTCTTGCTTTGTGTTTGTTTCATTTGTAAGCAGATGTGCTGATATACTTGAGTATGGATTTTTGCCTGAACCAATGGAACTGAAGGAGGTTATGTACAGTATTCACCTCTGTTTGTTTGTTCACATGACATCTCAGAATGTTATAGATGGATTTCAGTGAAATTTTGTGGATATGTGAGTCATGGACCAAGGAAGAGTTTATTAACTTTTTGTGGTGATTTAAGTTTCAGTCCTGGTTCAGGATTGTTTTTTGCATGTTTGTCCTCACGATATCTCAAAACATTATTGATGTGTTACGTCTCAATCCCCACACTGCCACAGACTCCAGCAGCAGTAGTTCAGTATAGGAAGGACGTTGCCCAGTGAGTCGTTCTTCCTGTGGTCAGCCTTTAGGTGTATAGCTCACAAGATCATCTGAGGCGAAGATAAACACTGGAATCTTAAAGTTCACTGTCTTTATTATCCAAATAATTCCACTTAATGCTTTCCAACTTCACTTCACTATTCACACAAGCACTGAAGCTATACGAACTTTACGAACTGCAGTTACACTTACTGCCTGACAACACTTCACTATTTTCACAATAACACTTCAATAACTTCACAAGTACCAAAATTATACACTTTTCACTGACACTGCACTACACCCAACTAAACTTCACTCAGACTGACTGAGGCCCAATAAAACTTAAACCTAAAACTGCTAGTGTCTCATCCATCACCTTATATAAGCTTGCATTATTCAGGAAACTTCTAGCATGAACTCGACGGTGCGACAGTTAACAGTTGCCATCTACGAACAATCACGTAAATAAAACATTAAGGAGAAAAAGAGCATAAGAATTAATGCATAACTTACGAAATAACTACGCTCACTAACAGCAGGCAAACTGGCAACTCTGACTAGTACCGATACCAGAACTAGCCTACCGTAAACAGGAAACACCAAGGAGTTTCTGGAACACCTAACTAGCAAATCCCCCCCCGTAACAGGTGGAATTCAGTGAATATTTGGGGGATATATGGGCCATGGACTAAGGAAGAGTCTATTAAATTTAGGGGGGTGATCTCATGGACTAAGGAAGAGTCTGTTAAGTTTGGGGAGTGATCTGGGAGTTGTCTGGTACAGGCATAGTATTACTGTAATACACCCATACCCCAATATCTGGCAGTGTTGTGTGCCAGTGGGAGTGGTCGTTCAATGAGTATGTCAGATATCAAAGCAGTTTTCCCTATAAGATACTGAGGAAAAGCCAGAGATGCATTCCAGGCCCAAACCCAAACTCTCACACACCTTACTCAAAACTAGACTTGACACAGAAACACCATAGTTTTTTTTTTTTTTTCCCTCAGTGCAAGAAAGAAGAAACCAAAGGTCAGGCGCTCACAAACCGTTCCTTAAAAAAAAAAAAAAAAAAAAAAGGGAGCCAAATTCAAGATCCGTTCATCTTGAGATGCCTGGACACGTGTTTGAAAGACTGGAGATCGTAGGAAGTAGGAAATACCGACAGAGGGAGACAGTTCCAGAGCTGACCTGTTGCATAGATGAAGGACTGGGAGTAACGGTTAACTCTTGCATTAGAGAGTTGGACAGAAAAAGGATGAGAGTTTGTTGCTAGACGGGTGCTGCGCGCCTGTCACAGAGGTGGAGAGATGCAGGCAGACAGTTCGGAGGAGCAGTGACCATTGAAGTAGTGATAGAAAAGAGATGAAGATGCAACAGTGCGGCAAAGAGACAGAGGTTGAAGGAAGCCATTAAGAGGAGGAGAGTTAATGAGATGAAAAGCCATTCACTCCACCCTTAATTATTAAGAAGAGCTGTATATGGGGAGCCTTCCTACACATAAGAGTTGTCCTCCATACACAGTGTGTTCTGGTTCTGGGAGGGGATTTAAATGGTCATCTGTGTGAAGCAGCTTAAGGTTATGAAGGAGTCCATGTAAGATGTGCATATGGTGTGAGGAATGTGGAAGGGGAAAGAATACTTGAGTTTGGGGAGGCTATTGACATGATTGTGTGCAACACACATTTTAGAAAAAGAATGAGTCGGTTGATTACGTACGAGTCCGGGGGAAATAGTAGTCAGATAGATTATTTTCTGGTCAGGAGGGTTGATAGGAGGTTACTGAGGGATGTTAAAGTTATAGGAAGCGAGGAGTGTGTGCAGCAGCACAAACTGTTGATTTGTGACATGGTGCTTAAGGAACGAGTGATGAGAAGGAGGACATATGTACCTAGGAGGAAAATATGGAAGCTGGGAAACCAATCAGTAAGGGATGCCTTTTATAGTGAGATGAGGAGAGTGATGGCTGACCAGGGAGCCGTAGATAGTGGCGTTAATGAACAGTATAGAGCCCTTAAGAACCACCTCTTGAGAGTTACCGATGCAATATGCGGTTGGACAAGAGGCCCACCAAGACATAAAGTAACTTGGTGGTGGGATGAGGGTGTAGAAGCCGCAGTTAAGGAGAAAAGAAGGCTTTTCCGGGAATGGAAGAAGGGTGGTAACAGGGAGGAGTACTTGGCTGCCAAGCGCAGGGCTAGAAGAGAGGTATACAGGGCGAAGTCTGAGTCACAGAGACTTTTACTTGATAATCTAAATCATGGAG
>JAGKTI010009458.1:13419-30918 GCA_018397915.1 Birgus latro | reverse complement strand
TAACATGGAGGCGATTTGTTTGTGGCCACCCCGTGCGGGATTGAGGCATCTGGCAATAGATAGATAGATAGAGTTACTGAACTTTTCCTGCAGTGTCATTCATCACTGAAAGTCACCTTTAGTCATTTGGCATATAAGCTCTTGTGAAATATATGCACAAGAGGTGTGGATAAGATACATCAGAGTTATCTTGTGCATGGTCAAATATTCTGATTCTATAGTAGATATGGTTCTGCATCAATTGGTATGTGCTGATACCAGTAAGTTAATTCTTTTGGAAGAGATGTCTGGAAATTTTCTTGATAGAATTGGATGTGGCTGACATGTCAGTGACTTTAAAGATACAGTATCAGATGAATATGTGGCAGAAATAAGGCAGAAATAAATACATAAATGGTTGCATGCCAGTCTTCATCACAATTTACTATACTTGGATTATCTGCCTTTGGTGGGATATAGGTGTCTCCTCACAATGAGTATAAACAGTCTTGCACAAAAAAAAGTCTTTCGAGTGTATCTCATACATTCAGAATTCCTAAATGTCTGTTGTAAAGCTTGTATATGTCCACATCTTTGTCTGCCAGAAAATTTTACTCTTTCTAGCAGAAAGGTATTGAACTAGTGAGTTAAACATTGTGAAGGATGCTCTCCTCTCTTCGTACAGATATGCCTTTATGTATAGCTTGTTTTTAAGTCTTTAAGTGAACTTATATGAAAAAAAAGTATTTTGCAAAATTATTTTTTTTTTTCTGCAAAATTAGGTTGGGTAAGGTTTGAATGCATTAAGTTAGGTTAGGTTATCTCATCTCATTTTAATCCGTACCACACAAGCGATGTAGACCTACATCCCCTTCAAAAACGCCGATGACGTAGATATACGTCCTGCAGCATTGAGAAGTCATTGCAAGCAACCGAAGTAAAACGGAAGGTAATATCGTATCTCGCTAACTTCAGACATTTCTCTGCTACATTTACAACACTGATTTAGGATCACGGGAAGCAAGTGAGTCTTAGCAGGCTCACAGCTGCTCTGCTCTGTCTGTAACTATGAAGATTTTAGAGGTCGAGTTGTACCAACCTGACTCAATTCAACCCACTTTCTGGCTTTGGTGATTATTTAAATTAGTTCCAGGGATTTTATATTGATGTATTAAGCCCATTTACCCACAAAAAAAAATCCAAAATCGGTTCACAAGTTCACAGATGCTCTGCTGCTACTCTCTCAGTAACCTCGAAGATTTCAGAAGTAAAGTGGCACCAACCTGACTCGATTCAACCAACTTTCTGGTTTTAGCGATTACTTTTATTAGTGCCACTGATCTTATATTGATGTATTAAACCCATTTAATCAGAAAAAATATCCAAAATCGGTTCACAAACTCATAGCCGCTTTGCTCTCTCAGTCAGAGGGGTTCTCCATAACAACAAAAACAAAGTACAGATCCCTTTTCTTTCCTATATATTTTTCCTGAAGTTGTCAAACAATGATTATGGCATCAGTGGTCCCTATGCCTGACATAAAACCCAAACTGCATCTCAACAATATTCGCTCTTTCACTAATCATACCATCTAGAACTCTCTCTATTACCTTCATTATCTGGTCCAAAAGTTTTATGCCTCTATTATTTCCTCTTTCCAGGGCATCACCCTTCCCTTGTACACATTTACAATCACACTCTTCAGCCAGTCATCTGGGACAACACATATGTAATTGTATTTATCAAATCAGTAACTAACCCCACTCTGAGGCCTTCAGCATTTCAGCAGTCAACCTAGACACACCAGCTACCTTCCCCACCTGCATCCTGCCCTTTGCCCTGCTCACAGTTGCAGCAGTAATTAAAGGGCCAAGGACCAAACACTGGAACTGCTGACTCCAAACCTTCCCTGTTTCAGTCAAAGTCTTCATTCAGCAACCAGTAATAATGCTGTCTCCATGCATCATTCATATCCTCACTGTACTCGCCTACCTTTCCTTCATCATTCTTCACACACTGCTCACCTATGATCCTTGTTTTCCCTCTTCATCTTATTTGCCACCTTGAATATCATTTTCTTCCTTTCAACACTATTTAGGTTATCCAGCAAGTTTCTGAGACTCAGATTTTGCACTGTACAGTATACCTCTTTTTTAGCCCTACGCTTGGCAACCAAGTATTCCTCTATGTTTTCACCCCTTTTCCATTCCCGTAAAAGCCTTTTTTTCCCTTTAACTGCAACTTCTACGTCCTCATCCTACCACCATGTTTACTTTATGTTTTTCTGGGGCCCATTATTCATCCACACACTGAATCAGTAACTCTCAGGAGGTTGTTCTTGAGAACTCTGTACTGTTCATTAACGCTTCTGTCAACAGCTCCTTGTTCAGCCACCATTCTACTCATCTCACTATAGAAGGAACCTCGTAGGTGCATAGGTCCTCTTCTTCACTACCAACTTCTTAGGCACTGTTACATATCAGTAATTTGCATTGCAGCACACACTCTTCACTCCCTATAACTTTAACATTTTGCACCAACCTCCTATCAGCTCTCCTGACCAGGAGATAGTCTACAGTATCTGGGTACTACAGTCTTTCCCTCAGACTCATATGTAATCAACATACTCCCTCCTTTCCTGAAATGTGTGTTGCACACAATTATGTTCATTGCCTCCCCAAACTCAAGTGTCCTTTCCTTTTCCACATTCTTTGTAGCATATGCACATCCCCCATGTACCCTTTCATATCCTTGAGCTGCTTCACTCACATGACCATTTTGGTCCCCTCCCAAACATACAGTCTCATCCTCCCCCACACCACTTACCACACATATTAAGTCATTCCAAAATCTATCTTTTTTAACATCATCTAGGCCAGCCTGTGGAGCATACGCCGATATAAATGAATTTGTGAGCATACCAAACAAAATTTTCACTACCATAATCCTTTTATTCACTATCATTACATTCTGACATATTCCATCCATTTTTCCTTAACTAGTACACCCACACCAAATCCATCTGCCCTTCCCTCCCAAGATATCTTATACCAACATAGTACAGACAAGTTTTTTTAGCATAAATTCTGACCTTGATCCATGTCTGTTTGATTTCATGGAAGTATTATTTAATAAATTGCCATCAGCAGACTACTGGAAATGCAGTTGTTTACTGATCAGGATATCCAGGTGCAGATTTAGGTGTTATGGAGAGTTTGCGTTGCGGTGTGATGAAGTACCAAATTGGCAATTATTTACTAACTAAAAAGACAAACAAAATTCCTTAGTCCCAGACGGACCTACAGATGATGGTTGAGGACTAGACAAATGACACCATGTGGATGGCAACATGGAATGTGAGGGGCACAAATCATGAGGTCAAAGAGAGAGAGATTGTCCAGATGCTTGAGGATGCAAAATTGGACATACGTTGATTGACAGACCAGATCATGAGGTGACAGAGTGAGAAAGTGGTAGTATGCATTGGGTATATGTACAGAGTAGGTGAGAATGAGAGGAGGGTGTATGTACTGTTCTGTACAAGAGGTGGAAGAAGAATATAAGAGAGTATGGATCAATTGACTCATGGATTGTGTGGGTAAGATTAAAAGTAAAGTGTGAGTGACTGTGAGTGTATACAGTATGTGCTGACACAAGACCATGCAAGCAGAATGAAAGTAAGTTCTGGGCAAATGTGGAAGCATGTATGGAAAAGTTTGAGAGGAGTGAGAGGGTGTTTTTGGTTGGAGATATGAATGGAAAGGTGGGGAATGTGAAAGTGGATGGAGTAGTTGAGTGGGGTGTGACTTTGACCACCACTTGGTGGTGCAAATGTGCTGGATGAAGAGGAGAGAAGGACAGGAAGAAGCAGTCCATTCAAAGAGGGTAGAAAGGTTGCAGGAGGACGAAAAGGAGGTAGAATAGAAGAGAGAAGTAATGATTAGGTAGATATAATTTGGAGTAGGTGGGGGAAGTGGAAGATGCATGCAAGGTATTCACACAAGAAATCTGTGCAGCATGTGAGATGATGTTTGAGATAAAACAAAAAGTGAAAGAGGCTGCGAGGAACAGCATGGTGGAATGAAGAGCTGAGACAAGCTGTGATGCAAAAGAAGAAAATGTATAATGAATGGGTGGGAAGCAGAGGCATGGAGGAAGTTGAGAGGTGGAATATAGAGTTATATGTAGAGAGGAGGTGAGGGGTGAAAAGATTAGTAAGAGAGAGTAAGAAGAAAGTGGATGACGAGTTTGGAAGAAATTTGAGTGGAAAGTGGAGGGAATGTAAGAAAATGTTCCAGAAGGAGGTTAGGAGAGTAAGGCAGGGTAATAAAGAAAGTATTAGGAAAATAAAAGGAAAAAATTGGCAATTTGGTGGTGGAGATGGGAAAATAAGTAAGCAGATTGAAGGAACAATTTAAGGATCTGTTAAACATAGATAATAAAAGTAATGCAAGTATAAGTGGCTGAGAGGAGGAGGGAGGTGAGAAGGAAGAGATCAGTAGGATGGAAGTAGCGGAAACGATGAAGAAAGTCAAAATGGGGGAAGCCCCAGGAATCGAAGAAGTGTGTGGTGAAATGCTGAAGCTCAGGGGAGAAATAGTAGTAGAATAGATATAGAATAGAAGATGTGCGGATTGGTCTGGGAGGAAGGTAGAGTCCTGGAGGATTGGAAGTCAGGCATAATCATTCACCTGTACAAAGGGAAAGGGGGACAAAAAGGTGTGGTAATCATAGGGACATTTGTCTTCTTATTATAACAGGAAAAGTATATGGTAGGATACTTATTGACAGAGTTAGGGAAATAACAGGAATTGGAGAACAGGGAGGTTTCAGGAAGGGAAATGGTTGTGCAGATCAGATACTCATCCTAAGGTGTTTAGTGGAAAAGTTTATAGGGAAGAGAAAGAAGATGTATGCTGCCTTCATGAATCTGGGGAAAGAATATGACAGGATGGATAGAGAAGGAATGTGGAAAATGTTAAAGATATACGGAGTAAATGGGAAGCTGCTGAATGCTATGAAGCGTATGTATGGGTTGCAGTGCATGTAGATGGTGAAATGAGTTAATTTTTCTGTCTGAATGTTGGATTGAAATGTTTGTGCCATGTCCCCATGGGTGTTCAGTTTGTATATGGTTGGAGTTATAAATGAGATACAAGAGAGGGCAGTGGATCTTGGAGCGGCCCTATTGAGAGAGGGCAGCGTTTGGAAACTTACTGTTCTGTTGTCTGCAGATGATACTGTATTTGAAATACGTACCTGGACAAGACACCGAGAGTGGGACAGCACGACACTCATTCCACAAAGGGATGAGCAGGTTGTGACCCCTACCCCAGAAGGAGACAACAGGGAGGCTGTTAGAGAGTGTTGGTAGGGCCAGAGCAACACAGGGATATCTCCCCCACTCCCCCCTCGCCCACAACCGACTCTACCTGGAGTATGCAGTCCCGGCGCATTACACCCTGGCTGGGCCAGCGTTCATCAGGTTCAGGGTGGGGCTAATAGATTAGCACCAGACAGCACCCAAGTGACGGCCACCAGCTGCACCGGGAGAAAGACAGCCATCAGCAGCTCCAGAGCTGCTTCCCTCCCACAGCAGGACCGAATGATGGCCACCAGCCGCACTTGGAGAGAGACGGCCACTAGCTGCTCTCTTATTAAAAGCACTCCTGAGAACAGGACCTTGATGACGGTCACCAGCCACACCAGCAGGCAGGTGAAGGCCATTAGCCGCATCTCGGCTGCGATCCCAAGAGGGGACATAATTGTGGTGACGGCCTCCAGCCGCACCGGCAGAAGGGTGACGGCCACTAGCCGCACTACCTCTGCGGTCCGCCTGGGTAACGGAATCCAGGTGACAGCCTCCATCTGCACCAGCCGGCAGTTGCCGGCCACTAGCTGCACCTCGTTTGCCGTCCCACCGGGAAGCAGGACCTCGGAGACAGCCTCAAGCCACACCAGCAGGCCAGTGACGGCCACTAGCTGCACAGAGACTGCAGTCCTTCCAGGGCAAGACACCTTGCTGGCGGCCTTCAGCCACACCAGCGGGAGTGTGACGGCCACCAGCCGCACTCCGCCCGCAGCCAGGCCAGAGCATGGGCACTCAGCCTCCAGCCGCTCTGCACCCGCTGGTCTAGGGGACTTGGCGTCAGCCTCCAGCTGCTCCGAGGAGGGAACAACTACGATCCGCCCCTCACCCCCTACCCCTGTGCCTTCCCCTTCCGAGAATTCCCTTGCCTGCCCACCAGCTCCTGCGGCCGAGTGGGAATCCCCACCCTCTCTCCATACAGAGGCAGTTCTCAGGAGGAGCCCCACCTGGAGAAGGTCTGGCAGGGCCCTATCGTGACCCCCGGGATTTGAGTCTTCCAACCAGAGCCCCCCTGCTGCCGAACCACGACGGATTCTATGCAGTAGGGACACCACAGGCCTCACCTGATGGCGGCCCAGCTGAAGAGAGACCGTAGTCCTCCGACTCGTTGGAACCACTCCAGAACCCCGGGATGAGACCTCCCCCCTCCCCACCAGACAACGTCCTGCACGACGGAGTCGGCACAGACAGGTGCGCCTACTTTCCTTGTTTGGGCCTAGCCCCAAAGCCCGGACCTCTCCTCAAGGCCCTCGTAGTCACGGGCCCCTCTCCACGCTGCCCCGCAGCACAACCCGGACGACCCGGCCCCAGACTGCCGTCCTGTGCCTCCTGACTGAGACCTCACCTGATCTACCTGACGGCACCCCCAGAACCCTGGGCTGGCACCTGTAGCAGCCCAAGGCTATGTCACCCAGACTAGAGTCCTCCGGTCCTGACAGTTCCAAATTATTGTATAGTGTATTGTGAATTGTCCTTGTATTGTATTCAGTTGTATCAAAGTAAGGCAATATATATGTAAGGTTGGTTGCCCAGAGTTTTTATGCCCTGTTCCTTGAGTTGCTTTATACCTGATCCGGTCTAGAAAGAGAACCCCGTCCTAGGTGCCGTATTCAAGGAGCAAACAGCTGAGCCTTGAACACGCCGCGTAACAGTATTATTAAGACGAAGTGGAACTGCAAGTCTTGGTGAATGGGTTCGGGAGAGTAGCCAATGTACGAAACGGAATCTAAAGGTGAATGCAGAGAAGAGTAAGGTTGTTGTCTTCGAGAGAAATGAAGTCACTGAATGTACAGGTTGGATGATGAAGAAACAGGAAATGTGAATACAACATTTAAGTACTTCAGTAGTGTTATGGGTAAAGATGGAAGTTTAGAGGATGAAGTGCTTGATGGGTAAAACAGAGATCAAGAAGTTTTGGTACATGATAGTGTTGTGATATCCACTCTAACGTATGGAAGCGAAGCTTGGATCTTGTTACAAAGACACAAGTCAAGAGAGCAATGGAAATAAGAGGAGCATGGGGAGAAAAACTGACAACTGAGGAAGTGAATGAGCATTGTGGTGTAGATGTGGATGTGATAGAAAGCATGAGGTGAAATACACTGAAATGGTTTGGCCATTTGGAGAGGATGAAGAGTGAGAGACTAATGAGGAGAGTGTATGTGAGTGAGTTGGAGGGGTGGAGAGGGAGGAGGAGACTGAGGATGAGATGCTCAGATGGAGGGATGGAGTGGAGAAGTACATGAGAGAGGGGATATAAGTTGGGGGCAGGGCATTGAAATGACAGGGAACAAGGTGACATGGAGGCAGTTTGTTTGTGGCCCCCCCTTACAGGGCCACTTTGTATCACCACATAGGTTCGCAAACACCGGGTCACCTTAAACTCAATGTTAAAAAAATGTATTTAGTTATTAATTTTGTTATGCGATGGGTTTGAGGCCCAACTGGTAGTTCCTTAAACATGGCACCTAGAGCGGGGTCCTCTTTCTAGACTGGGTTAGGTATTACAGCAACTCAAGGAACAGAGCATATAAAAACTCTGGGCAATCAACCTTACACGTATATTACCTTATCTGAATGCAGCTGAATACAATGCTAGACAATATGACACACAATACACTGGAGAGTAGTATAGGCACTATAGTCAGGATCGGAGGACTCTGTGATGGGCAGCGTAGCCTTGGGCTGCTACAGGTGCCGATCGGTGTCGTGGAGGTCCCATCCGGCGAGGCGGTCTTTGTACGGTGACACGAGACTGTCGCTGGGGCGGTGTGGTCTTGGGCTGCTACAGGTGCCGGCCCAGTGTCATTGAGGTCCCGTCAGGTGGGGCGGCCTTCGTCCAGCAATACGGGACTACTACTGGGGGTCGGGTAGTCCAGGGTTGGATGCGGGACGGCATGGTGAGGTGCCCGTCACTGAGGGGGGCCTTATGGTCAGGCCTCTGGGCTGGGCCCAAACAGGGAGAGTAGGCGCACTTGTCTGCACCCACTCTGTTGAGCAGGATGTTGTCTGGCGGGGTAGGGGAGGTCATGTCTCAATGTCCCAGGGCTCTCCCGGTGGGTCCAAGGGCAGCGGTCTCTCACTGGCAGGGCCTTTGTCTGGTGGGGTCGGCTGCAACCTCCTCGTGAAGAGACCATCGGGTTTTGGTGTCGCCAGGGAGCAGGTTGTAGGGCTTGGACCCCAGGGAATACCACGGGGCCTTGCCAGACCACCTCCAGGGGTTGCTTCTCCAGAGAAGGGTTTCTGAGTGGAGTTAGGGTGAGGGATCCTGTTCTGCCACAGGTGGAGGTGGGTGAGCAAGGAAAGTCCTCGAAAGGGGAAGGTACAGGGGCAGGGGGCGAGGGGTGGCGCGTGGCTGTTCCCTCCTCTGCGCGGCTGGTGGCTGCTGCCAAGTCCCCTAGAACAGCGTGTGTGGAGCGGCGAGTAACCGTCTCTTGCCCAGTGCGGCTAGGGGCTGTTACTGGGTTCCCATGCTCCTGACAGACTGTGGGCGGAATGCGGCTGGTGGCCATCACACTCCCGCCGGTGCGGCTAGTGGCTGTCACCGAGGTGTAGTGCCCCAAGGAGACTGCACCCCTAATGCAGCAGATGGCCGTCACTTGGCTGCTGGTGCGGCTAGGGGCCGTCACCGAAGTCTCCCTTTCCTGTGGGACAGCAGACGAGGTGCGGCTAGTGGCCGCCACCTGCCTACTGGTGCAGCTTGTGGCCATTGCCTGAGTCCCATTCCCCAGGGGGACTGGAGGAGTAATGTGGCTGGTGACCGTCACCCTCTTGCCGGTGTGGCTAGTGGCCATCACCAAGTTGCTGTCCCCTCTTGAGGAGGCACTCGAGATGCGGCTAGTGGCCGTCACCAAAACCCTGTCTCTGGGAGGGCTGATTAACAGGGAGCAGCAAGTGGCTCCCCCCGGGTACAGCTGGTGGCCATTACTTGGTCGTGCTGAGGGAAGGTAGCAGCTGCAGAGCGGCAGTTGCCTGTCTCGTCCCTGCTGCGGTTGGTGGCTGTCACCAAGGTGCTGCCTGGGGCTATGGAACTAGCCCCACCCTGAACCTGAGGAGCGCTGGCCCGGCTGGAGTGTAGTGAGATGTTACTGCACACTGCGGTTGATGTTGGCTGTGGGCAAGAGGGGCGTTGGGTAGTGGGGGAGATAATCCCCTGTGGTCCTGACTCCATGCACTCCTTCTCAGCCTCCCTGTTGTTCCCTCCTGGGATGAGGGTCACACCTCTGTCATAGCTTCGTGGGTGGGTGACTAACCTGGTGTGCATTTTAAATTTAAATCAGGATTCAGAGTGAAAAAGTGCTAAAGTTAACGGAAGTGTTTCGTCTTTAGATCAACTCGTCTTGATAGACCTATTTTGCATAAATAGCCTATTGATTTAACATGCCGAGTCCCAACGACGTACGATGCACGTCGCTACTTTTTTCCGTGGACAGACCCAACGACGTGCATCGTACGTCACGCAATTGCAAGGCCCATTGTGTGCACATTTTTCAACATTTGCAGGTGATTTTTGGTAGGCATATGTGGGAAACCTTCCCCTACCTGCTGTCTAGCGGGGATACTGCCTGGCCCCACCTAACCCCCCTCCCCCCCACACTGGGCAATTCACCTGTTTGCAGTAACCTAGCCAGTAAAGGTATGTTGCCCCAAGGTCTGTTCAATGACGAAATTCACGGTGAAAGTGATTCCTGAGGTGGAGGACAAAGAAACAAAGAAGCGAGAGGTAGAAACAAACAGAAGTGATGAGGTGGTAATGTCGTAAAGGAAGGTGCCATATACTGGGGTTTTGGGTGAGTGAACAATGCTTATAAATGCCTATATTATTGTATGAAAACCAATATGGACTTGTACTACACATAAATTGGTACCAAATAAATTAAGTAAATACGTAATTTAAAGTGGCTTGAATTAGTTAACCCTTCCATAGTTCGTTTTCTTTGGCCAGGTACCCTGAGAAAGAAGGAAAATGTAAGGTTGAGTGACACCTGTATCAACATTTTTTTTACCTCAGGATCGCGATTTCATTATGAATTTTCGATGTTTCTCACCAAAAGCGAAGGTTTCAGCCAAAAAACAAAAATTTGAAAATCGGTCGGGATCTGGGGGTAGGCTGGGTAAAAAACAGGTCGGGACTGGACGGGTTAAAGTGCTAATAAATGCATTGGCAGGCATATTTTAATCTAGTTACTGATATTTTGATAATCATCCGTACTTATATTTCAATATAAGATATTGAAGCTTCTTATATTTCAATATAAGATATTGAAGCTTTGTCGGGTGTTTTTGAGCTATACAGTATTTTGAGCATAGTTGCCAACTTAGCGCTTTTCGCGCTAGATCTAGCGCTTTTTCATCATGCTTGGCGCATTTTTAGCGCTTTTTACCTATTCTAGCTCCAATTTTGGTGCCTTTTTCATGTTTTCCGGTCGTCAACGAGTCCTGACTCTTAGGTAATTATTATTTTGATATTTTATTTTGATATTAATGAAAAAGAAGCAATAATATCAGAGACGACACTACTTTTGAAGTTTTGATGGGTGCAGTTCCTGTACAGTTTGTCGACGTGCCTTTAGACTCCCTTGAGGCTTGACTTGTCCGGTTCAGTTCCCGTCCACCCATACAACCGTGGATACCGTGCGGAAGACTGTGACTGTCTCAGTTATCGAAGGGGAGTAGGCTACATAGTAACAGTAGTAATTATACTAATTAAGTACGTTGTTCGTTCCCCTGCGGTGTGCACCACTCAAACATTTAAAATGAGCAAGAAATACACACAACATTTTAGAAAAGAGTGACTAAGTAACCCCAAGTATGAAAAGTGGTTGATGAAAATTGAGGGAGATGAAACGAAGTGTCTCTGTAAATACTGTCATTGTCCACTGTCAGCTAAATTAAGTGATATTGAGAGACACAGAAATACAACAAAACACAAAAAAGCAGAAGAACCGTTCAGTGGCGAACGACAAACTTTAATTAATTTTGAATCAGTAAGTAACGATGTACGAGAAACTGAGGGTTGTGTGTCGCTTTTCGTAGCCGAACATTGTTCATTACGTGTGGTAGATCACTTAAGTGAGCTTTGCAAATCATGCTTCAAAGATAGCAAGGCATGCAAAAATCTCAGACTGAAGAGGTCGAAGTGTAGTGCTTTTGTATGCAATGTGCTAGCCCCCCATTTCAGTGGTGACCTGAAAGCTGATATAGGTGACAGGAAATTCAGCCTGTTAATTGATGAAAGTAACGATATATCTGTTACAAAACTTTTGGGCATTGTGATAAGGTACTATTCTGAGAGTAAGAGAAGGATTGTAGTTACTTTTTTAGATCTCGTTCAACTGACTGCATGTGATGCGGACGGAATATGTGATGCTGTGAAGAAATGTTTGCAAAATCATGGGCTACAGCTGCAAAGATTAATTGCTATCGGAACTGACAATGCATCGGTCATGATGGGTATCAACAATGGTGTATATGCTAAACTTAAATGTGAGGTTCCCCATTTGAAATTAATCAGGTGCGTTTGTCATTCGTTACAGCTTGCGGTATCTCATGCTGCAGCCGAGTGCCTCCCTAGGAATTTAGATTTCATGATAAGGGAAACGTATAATTGGTTTTCTCACTCGGCAATTCGACAAGCTAAGTACTAGGAATTGTTTTCTGTGATAAATGATGGCCAGGCTCCTCTGAAGCTAATACAGCTAAGCCAAACACGCTGGATGTCCATTGTGTCAGCCATTGTCAGAATTTTGCAGCAATGGGATGAACTTAAGACTCATTTTGAGATCGCAAGAAGAGATGAACGCTGTTTCACGGCTCAACTTCTTTACGAAATGTTTGATGACAAGAAGAACTATGTATTTCTAATTTTTCTGAAGCACATCCTGGGAGAAGTTCAGTCTGTGAATAAGAAGTTTGAGTCGGAGGTACAAGATCCAACTAAATTGCTTAATGGCCTTGTTTCTCTTGTGGATTCTATTACCGCAAAGATTGTAATTCCTGGAAGGAAACTAAAACTAGGTGAATCGTTGCAGAACTACTTAGATCCCCATCCCTACTTAGGGTATGAATTTGAAAAGGAAATGAAGCAGTGCAAATTTCCCCAGGAAAGGGAAATTCGTGAAAGATGCATACAGTTTGTCTTAGAACTTACACAACAGCTTCGCCAACGCTTACCAGATAATGTTGAAGTGCTAAAGAAAATGTCAATGCTGACTGTAAATGAATGTCTAAACCAAATCAAGCCTGGAATACTAGAACTAGCACAGATGTTTGTTACTAGTGAAGAAATTTTGACACGCATAGATTTCCAATGTAAAAAACTTCACTACATATCATGGAATCATACCTCAAACACCCTAGACCTCTGGGCAGAAATTGCTTCTTACCGAGATGCATCGGGAGAAAATCCTTTTTGTGACCTTTCAGACTTGGCGTTGACATTACTTAGCTTACCTCACTCAAATGCTGATGTCGAACGAGTGTTCAGTCACATGAACGTAGTGAAATCCAAGCTTAGAAACAGGTTGAATCTCAAAAGTTTAAATGCAATATTAACAATTAGATATGGGCTAAAACGACATGGATCTTCATGTCATAACTACAAATTGCCTCAGGAAGTACTGAAGAAAATTGGTACCTTGAGAGCATACGAATCGGAATCAACAAAGCAGCAACCAGGAACATCTAAAGATGAAGCTACTCTGTACAGCGAAGCTGAAATTGGTGATTGGGAGTTGGCAGATTTAGAGTAATGGTGAGTAGTCTGGTTTAAAGATATTCATTTGCATATTATTTTCCTTAGAGACGTGAAAAATTCTTAATATGTTATGTTACATGTGTCCTGGTGAGTTTAGCGCTTTTTTTTTTTAGCGCTTTTTGAGGGTGAATCTAGCGCCATGCTAAATTTTCAGTTGGCAACTCTGATTTTGAGCAGTAGTGTGACCAGTGGGCTATTTCTTGGTGTCTGGAATAAACTGTGGCATTAATTATATGATGTTCTTTGTATTATTTAGAGGTTTTATGTTACTAAAACTGTGCTTAGGACAGGTAGACAGAGTGCACTTGGCCTAGTGCTAATGGTGATAGTTGTAGAGGAGAAACTCGCGGAGAGGCGCCACGGACGCCACCGAGAGATATAGACTGTGCTCTTCTGGGGATTGACTCCTGCGTCCTGCGCATGGCTTCCATTTTAGGGTAAAATACCCTAAACTAGGGTAATCAGACCCCTTCTAGGGTAGTGTTTAGGGTAATAGATAACATAGGATAATTTTAGGGTAATGTTTAGCCAAAATGCAAGCAAAAAAATGTGTCGCAATCAGTCAAAAATTAAGAATATTACGCAAACTTACTATAGAAACGAACGGAAAACTCTGAAGTTTCAGATGCGTGCCACGTTTAATTCCGAAACGGTTGGGCCAGGTTGGTAATGTGTGTTCTGATAAAACCAGAAATAGGTTTTTGAACTGAAATATTTATTGTTGGAAAAGGTACAGAGTGTTTATACAATAAAAGAAGGTGGTTTGCCGTGCCACACACCTTCTTCACTCAATAATACAGTTAGTGTTAAAACCAAATTATATTGAGTTCATTACATATTTTGTCAAATTTGCTTTCTTCTTATGTAGTGTTTTTTTTTTTCTTTAAAAAACGATATGAAGTTCTTTACATATTATCGAAGTCAGTGTTGCAGACTATTTAGGGTAAAATATAGGAATTTAGGGTAAAACTGAATTCACTCTAGGGTAAGATGAGCGGAGCTTATGGAAGCCCTCTGGTCCTGCGCCACCTGCTCTCACTACCTCCCTCAGTGTGATGTATGGTGAGGTCGGGTTCGGAGCAAGCTGCTTTCCATGCAAATTTCCCCTTCTGATACTGTGTATTGTGATTCAGACTTCGTTATTTATCAGCAAAAGGGATGCCTAACACATTACGTGCAGTCCGGAATTGCAAGGGAAGGATGAGGAACTTTCCAGAAAATGGGTGAGAGCAATTTAGAGGGATGAATACACACCAAGCAAGCATAGCAGGGTGAGTACTTTTTAACTTTTTAACCTTTTCGTTCAGTCATTTACCGTACTTGTTTTTCTGTATTTATAGATGTTATGCGCTGTTTTTAAGGCGCGACCTCTCGCTCCGTAAGTACACTGGCTCAACCTTAGGTTTACCACTGTGTCTTAGGGCGCGACTCCTCGCACCAAAAGTCACAGGCACAAACTTTGGGGTCCTTTACTACCTGACCGGGTTAGAACAATTTCCAAAGGAACAGGGCATAAACACAGGCAAACCAGTTCAGCACATATATTGACCAGATTTATGCAAACAATACAATACGGAACACTACACGTGACACTGGTAGAGTTTAGTTACAACAAGCTAAGTTACAAAATATAATAGCAGAGTGGCACACTGGGTATGATGAGTCTGTGGCACACTGCGTGTCTGTCTTAGGACTACACCATAAGTTCTTGCCCCACACCTGTCTTTCAGAGATTTCTCCGTCGTATCACTGAGGCGTACACTGAACCTGGAGCAGGCTTTTGGGTCTACGGTAAGTCACTGGGGATATCACTGTTGGGTTCACTCGCACTGGGTAACACACAAGGACACTGGGGAGAACTCCAGGGCACTGGGGAGGGCGAGGGAACACTGGGGAGGAGTGAGGAGGGGATTGTTCACTGGGGGAAGAGGGTACACTCAGGGGACACTAGGGGAGAAGTCGAGGAGTCCCACACACGACATGGAGTGACTGCCGTGGAATGAGGGTGAGAGAGCGTTCTCACGCCCTCGGGAGGCTCAGTTGTCAGCCTGGGGTTGAAGGGAGGCCGGCAGGAGGTGGGGGCGTCACCTCACGTCGGGAGGCAGCCTCTGGAGTACTGGGGCCCTCGGGACTAGGGCCGAAGAGGGCCAGGAGGCGGGTGGCCCGGCGTACTGCCCGGGCGGTAGTCGGGGTGCGGGAGACGTCAGGCTCCTCAGGAGAGCCCGGGGAGGAGGGGGTGCCCGTCACGGGCGGAGGGTTGCGGCTTCGGGAGGGAGAGGCCATCAGGAGTCACCTGCGGCCTCAGGAGAGAGAGGCCGTCATGAGTCACCTGTGGCCTGGGCGCTCTGGGGAGTCCGTCAACGTCGACAGTCGGGAGAGGGGCAGCTGGACCGACCGGACCCCGGTCTCGCCCGTCACACGCTATACCTGTAGGGGAGAGAGAGAGGTGTCCCACTCGGCCACAGGAGGGTCGGGCCGAGCCAAAGACTCGCTCCCCTTCGGAAGGTTCCGGCTTCATGGAGGAGAGGGAGCTGGAGCTCACACCCTCAGCTTGGTGGGCCCGGTGGGCGCTGCTGTAACTCCACGCTGGGAGAGGAGGAGATCCAACAGATGCTCCTTGAGCCTGGCAAGCCTGGCGGGTGTTACCAAGGTACCCTGATGGAGGGGAGGAAGGGGAAGTTCTGGCGGACATTCCCTTTACCTGACAAACCCGGCGGGCGATGTCCAGGCATCCCTTACTCAGAGGGCAGCAGGAGAGAGATACCCGGCGTGTGTTCTCAGTGGGGCATGCCCAGCAGGCGCTACCTTGCTCCTGCTGGGGGGTTGGCACAGCCGCAGTGTACCTGGCGGGTGACACCACAGTGGTATGCCCGGTGGGTGCTACCTTAGCACTGAAATGAATCCCAGGGCTGGTAGGAGGGATCCAGCGGACGCCCTCACACAGGTCTACCTGGTGGGCGTTACCGTGTTTCTGCTCCTGAAGGAGGTTAGCAGTCGAGGAAGAACTGGTGGTCACTTCTTCGCCAGCAATTTTGGCGGAAGTTGTTGTGCTGCTGCGTGGGAATGCTAAGGTGCAAGTCCCAACCCAAGTCTTGAGGGCTGGCCCAGGTGGAGAGTAATGCACCCGGACTGCTACCTCGGGTCTGGTCCGGTTGCGGGGAGGAGGGGCTTGCGGGAGAGAGTGGGGTAAGCCGTTGTGGCCCGGAAGGCCCTGTTACCTGCAAGGTGAGCATTTTCTCCCCTTTTTGTTGCTTGTAGGCATCGTTGTCAGTGCGCATTTTAGTCTTTCTTTCAGATAGTTAGATAGAGAGATCAAGCAAGAATTCTTTCACCACAACCCTTCCCACTGTGTACCAGAAACTAAGTATTCCATTTACTATTTGTTATGCCACGTACTCAGAGATCAATTTCTTGCTCTCTGAGTATGTGGGTCTGATACTGGGTTCTTTCTAAGACCGGGTCCAGAGCATGCAACCAAAGGAACAGGGCTTAAAAACAGTGTTATGCTCTGTGTTTTGTTGCGCGACCTCTCGCTCTGTAAGACAGACACAAACAAGCCTTGGGTTCTTTATTTCAAGACCGGGCTAGAACATATACCTAAGGAACAGGGCAAAACACAGGCAAACCAGTATTACACATATTAACCAGACCGACTGACACAATACAGTATAGAATATTACATGTGGCACTTTCAGAATCCCTTATGGCAAAACTAAGGCAACATACAATATAGCAGTATAGCACACTGGGAATTATAAGTCTCGTGCTCACTGGGAATCCCAACTAGGGCAGCGCACACTGTTCAATATTAGCCCGGCAGTTCTAGGCCTTAGGTATAGTTCATCTGTATCACTGGGGGTGCACTGAACCTTCACATTAACAGGGGTTCACTGGGAGTCACAGGAGAAGCCGGGAGTCACTAGTTTCACTATCTGGGGCACTAGGGGGGTTGTTACAGCACAGAGGGAATGGACAGTAGGTATCACAGGGGAGGGCGAGTTACACGGGGAATGTTCCAATGGGGGGCTCACAACACGGGGGTGTTTGCACTCACGGTGGTGGTGGGGACTTATAATGGGTAATAGTGTCACTCACAGTTTTGGAGTTGAGTCCGGAAGGTTCAGGTGGCAGCCCGGTGTAGATGGGAGGCCGTCCGGGCAGTGAGGGGCTGCCTCACGATGTGAGCGGCGAAGTGGTGTGGTCGGAGGTTCACCTTTCGTCCTCCGGGAGGTGGCCTCGGGAGTGGCAGGGCCCTCGGGACCGGGGCTGAACAGGGCCAAGAGGCGGGCGGCCCTACATTGGTCTCGGGACGTCGTCGGAGTGTGGTGGGCACCCTCGGACCTAGAGGGGCCCAGGGGTGGCGGCGTGCCTCTCGGTGGCTAAGGGGCTGCGGTCT
>JAGKTI010009457.1:19314-30926 GCA_018397915.1 Birgus latro | reverse complement strand
AAGTGTTCTCTCCATCTGTTTACTTTTTCTCCCTTCTCCACTAGTAATCTACCATTTTTATCTTTCACACCCCCACTGACTTCGTTGGCACCCTGTCTAGCTCTCTTTACCTCCTTCCAGAACATTTTCTTACATTCCCTCCACTCAAACTCAACATGGATAATCTCCAACTAGCTATTGACTCTCTACTCTCTCAGGTCACTACCTTGGTTCGTATCCTAGTCGATGCTATTAATGGACGTGTCACTGCAGACTTAGTACCTATCTCAGCTCTCCACTCTGTATTAGAATGGGCTCCCTCTACTTTCGGTTTATCCCCAGTACCCCCCTACTCCTCTCTTGAATATTACTATCCAGTTCTCGAGGTCACTCTTCTCACCACATACGTCGTCGTCCATATCCCTCTCCGTTCTGACATCACCTTTAACCTTTTTCACATCATTCCCTTCCCCTTCCGATACATCAGCTCCTTATTCCAGGTCTCTGTTCCTTCAGAATATTTCTTCCTCTCAAATGACCATCTTTCAGTTGCCTTCCTTTCTAAAACCGACCTCCAGCAGTGTCCATGCTCACCTCAACCACGTCCAGTACTTCTTCTTTACCGTTCCCATCTCTGTCACCATCATGTGTCCTGGTACTTCGGTCCGCTCTGTACACTCGGTCCCAAAAGTTCGTTTCCACGTACCACGTATGTTTGTGTCAACAGAGTTGGTAGCACTGTGAAGGGGCGGAGTCAGGGTTATGGAGGCGGAATCTAGACTGGTGTTTCACGTATACTGACCCCACCGTCCAATTACAGTGGCCTTGTGATTCACATGGATGTGATAGAATGCCATGTTATGTAACGTCATTTAATTATAGCAAATATAGCGTAAACAGCGCTGTGGAGACGGTGCGTGCAATGCCAGAGTCCGTCTCCTACAATTATTGTGTGAAGCAGGACTTAAAAACGAAATTATTTTTCAAACGGTTCGTATCGAGCAGAAACAGTGTAATAACGTTTCGTTTCTCGTTCCTCCTCGATACATAACGTTCCTGAACCGGTTAGAATGAAATGAAAACCGATTAGGACGTTATTCTCAAACCATGTATTGAATACGCTATTAGCCCTATACATGACTACATTCTTATAGATGGTAATAGAGCCAGTATCCAAAAAATTAAACCCTTAGATGTCGTAAGAAGTAAATAAGTAATATTTTTCCTTAATAATTACCCAAGAAGTTTACAGCAAATATTGTCACATTTTCCGTTAAAGTACTAAAACTCCTAACTTGGCAGTTATCTAGGACCTGATCCATGTTACTGGCACGGTGTAGGCCTACTGTTAAGACAACCCAAGAGATTGCTGTTAACTCGCTCTATTGTTATATTTTTGACACAGAAATGTGTGTGTGTGTGTGTGTGTGTAACTCACTGGGTCGGTCAGGATCACTTTGATGGTCGTGATCGTCAGCTTTTACCCTCCCGGAAGGGAACTGAGAGCTCATATAGTCCGAGCTAAGGGCAAGGCTGTGACCTACACACTCGCACACACCCATCCCCTTGCTCAAAGGGGACAGTAACCACCCACTTCGTTAGTGAAACTTTTCGCAACCTGAGCGAGGCGCGAACTCCCGTCTACCAGATGACAAGCGAGAACGCTACCACTGAACCAGCGAGCGGTGAGAGAGAGAGAGAGAGAGAGAGAGAGAGAGAATGATAAATCCTGCCTTGAATTGAAGAATGCTTTCAGATAAAAGATGTATTTACTTCAATCATTTGGCTACTGGAAGTGAAATTGGATATTGACCAAATATGGCATGGAACGAAAAATTAACGTTATTAACCGGTTACAGGGATTTTAGAATAGCGTTTATGTTCCGAAACAGTAAATATGATAATGTTTACGTTTTCGTTTCCGTTGTTGATCCGAGCATAATTTGGTTTTCGTTTTCGTTCCCTTAAACCGTTTCAAAGCCCTAGTGTGAAACCCGAATCTGAATCCACAGTCTTGGTATCAGTTGGTCTGTAGCATTACGTAGTCATGAATATAACAATATTGTTCTGGTTTGATATTTGTTGCATAACTGATTCTGATGCAGTTCAGTTATGCAACAGAATCATTTATGCAACAAATATCAAACCAGAAGAGTATTGTTATATTCATGACTACGTAATGCTACAGATCAACTAATACCAAGACTGTGGATTCAGAATCAGGGTTTCCCACAATAATTGTAGGAGACGGACTGACATTGCACGCACCGTCTCCATATTGCTGTATACGCTAGATTTGCTATTATTATATGACGTTACATAACATGGCATTCTATCACACCCATTTGAATCACCAGGCCACTGTAATTGGGCGGAGGGGTCAGTATAAGTGAAACACCAGTCTAGATTCCGCCTCCATAACCCTGACTCCGCCCCTTCACAGTGCTACCAACTCTGTTGACACAAACATACGTGGTACTTGGGAACGAACTTTTGGTGCAGGGTGTACCTGCTAGTGGTCTCTACACAGCACCGGACTATTGTACCGTCAAATCAGAGTCAGTCCTCACTTAGGCCACTCGCTATCACCAATCAATCCATAAACACTCCTATGACATCTTCCAACCAATTGACATGCCTTCCAACCTGCCATCTACTAACATTACCGTTATCTCCCCCAACATGCGTATGCTAACATTCCTCAACGACAGTGACTTCATTATGGATCAATTTTCTCTGGCCCTTAGACGTTCATGGGTTCATGCAACCGTTGTGTTTCCCCCTGTGGTCATCTCTTTCATAGGTTTTCTCCTCGTCCTCTGTGCAGTGCACTGTTGTGTCCGGAAAATGGAACACAGGCTACAGGAAATCAGAATTGCTACTGGCATAGTACTCCCTACCCAAGATTAAGTGCCCTCCCATTCAGTGACTACCTATGCCACCTGATAAGTTGCATAAACTGTGGACAGAAAAAGTACCACCAGCAAATGTTGACATATCTCTGATACAGTAATGTGTGACATATAGAAACTAACAAAGAAAAAAAAATGGAAAGACAGGTGTATCCTATTTCACAAAAGTGATCTACAGTACTTGTATAGATCTAAGAACATGCGTGAACGCATACTCTATTTACTCCTTGTATCATATATCAACATAACTCTATGTGTATCTTATATCAACATACCTCCTCTTATAACAGTGTACTGTATATCCCTAGTTTACATCCCCTTGACATGGCCATGTCCCCCCTCCGACCCCTGTATCATACTCCCTACCATTCCCTGTATCATAATCCCTCCCTCCTTCCCCTGTATCATACTTCATACTTGTACAAATCTCCCGCTCCCTTAGTCATATGAACCATCCCATATAACTCCTCTAGTGTCAGGAGACCATCTCAACCACCCGGGGGAGTATTTTACCATTCCCCTTATATGTATGTATGTATTATGCCCGTTATGTATGTATGCCTCCCTCACTATATGCCCTCACTGTATGCCTCCGCTATATGCCCCCCCTTACTGTATCCCCCCCCCCCCAATGTATCTTAGAACTGCAGATGTAAACAGCGTTCCCAGGCTCAAACACCAGTCAATGCCATATGTCTCGGCAGTCGAGGGCTAACATCCACAGAGGCTACACCTTATCTCTGTGCTCCACTATTAAAGGCCGTAAATAGCTACTCCAGGACTTTCCTTCAACCAACAAGAGAGGGGTGTTATAGGAACACTGATGGCAGAATCTGGTCTGGCAGAAATTTTAAAAGCTATATTTGGAGGTGGTGGATAAATGCTAAGAGAAAAGAAGTTTCCAGTAAATATGACAGCTCTGAGCTTACTGACTGAAGAGCTGCTTAGAGATGTTGTCAGTCAAGATGAAATAACTTGTTACGATGACATTTTGACTGTGTTGGAAGGCCTGGCAACTAGAAGTCGTACTGAATAGCTGTGGATTGATGTTTGGATTAAACTGGTACTGATAAAGGTGGTATTTGTGAAAGAAGAACGAGAAGGTGTGTGGCCTCTTCACCTGTATGCAGTTGAACTCATGTTACTTCTTTGCTTCCAGGCATGTAAATTATGCAAGGTATGGAGTATACTATCTAAGAAGCATGACATCCTTGCCTGAAAATGTCCTTACCCATTTCAAGAAAGATTCACATGTGATGAGGCACAAACAAGGTGTTTGAAATGGTATGTGGCGTGATATGTTTATATAAACTAACTTCAGGGAGTTTGGTCATTGTAAAATTGGAATAATAGGAAGTACGCTGAGACCTGAAACACTGAAGATCTGGGCACAGTCTGCATGTATGTGGTAAGGTAGTTGAAGATGTATCAAACATGGGAGAGAATGAACCGTCACCTAGCATGCAAACAGTTCACAAAGTGGAGAATCACTGCTGATAAAGTTGACAGTGAAGGATTAAGGCGGAAAATCAATCTCTGCATTGCCCGACTGAACCCTTAACAGCGTCCAAAGGGCATCATTAATGTAGTGAATGGAATTATTGCACCGTCAGTAAATGCTGGCAGAACAATAACTGAAATTGGCACTAGCCAAATGGAGGAATATGAAAGGAAACTGCCTCAAGGATTCTGATAGCATACCAAAGAAAACAGAAACAATGGCAGTCACAAAGAAGTCTATCAGTGTAGATAGGTGTCACGTTTATGACACAGACTTAATATACTCTAGAGTAATAGAACTTCAAGCAAGCTCCAGGAATATGAATACTGAAGAAGTTATCTCATGTGAGCTCTCTCCTGCTTTTACAGCAATTTTCACTGACTCAGGAGATTTGCATATATCCAAGTCATAATCAGTCCTAAAGAATCAGACTAGGATAAAGCAGTCAGCAAGATATGCCGCAATAGATACTTTGTGCACAGTAACTGATGGCTCAGCCCTTCTGTGGATTCCCCGCTGGCCATCATCCTGTTCTTCCCCACAGCCTATAGTCCAGGACGTTGTGAGTAAATTCAAAGACCTGGTAAAAGTGAGACTATAAACAGGTGATGTTTACTTAGTCTTTGACAGATGTAATAAAGAAAAGGCATCAGAGTGTTTCATCTGAGTCCCACATCACCTTTGCCCTCTCAGAAACTTACCCTTACTGTAACACAGAATAAGCAGTTGATTGATATCATTTGCAAAAGCCTCCTTCAAGATGTTGATTTCTACCAAGCTAAGTAGACTTGTAATGGGACAAGAAGAATTTCCTATAGGAATTGGAGTGGGTTGTTTCACACAAAGAACTGGTCTTTCAACAAGTCATGAGGAAGCAGCTAACATAATTGTGCAACAAGCTATACTTCTTGCAGTTACCAATCAGAACCAGGTCAGTGTCCTTTGTGATGACACCAATGAGTATGTCATTTTACTATATCACTATCTGTAGCAAGGACAACAAACACCAATGGTAAAGGACTCACCATTCAAGAGCAGAACTATCACTGACATCAAATCACCTGTGCAGAAACACCACTCTATTATTCCCACAATGGTAGCAGGTCATGCATTAACAGGTTGTGATATTGTTGCCGAGGTTGTGATACTGTTGCCGCATGTTTGGGGACAGGGAAAGGAAAAATGTTGAATGTTTTGAAATATGGTGCATCATCTCTGAAACTTATTGGTAATGTTGAAGCTGAATGGTCTGATGCCTTAGAATAGGTAACAAAGTTCATAGGCACATGTTATGGACACTCAGTGACTAAATCTGTACCAGAAGCCAGAGTTAAAGTTTGGATGTAAAAAATCAGCAGGAGTGGAGCAACGAATATTCTTCCACTAGCCACACTACCCCCGACGACGGGGGCTTTTGTTGAAAATGTTAAGCGTGCTCACCTGCAGACTTTTATTTGGAAGAATGCCCGTCAGTTTCATCCACCAAAGCTGGGGACTACTAACTGTGGGTGGATAAAAGATGACAAAACAATGTCAGTGTTGTCAAAAATTCTACCCACAAAAGTCAGACTTGTGCATGACAAGATTTTGAAGCTGATCAAGTGCAGCTGCCAAAGAGGAAACTAAAGTATATCTTCAAAATGCGGATGCAACAGTGGAAAATTATCATGCACAGTATTCTGTTCATGCCATGCACCATTCACATGCTGTAACGATCATAACAGTGTATCAGATGATGAGGATGAAATATCAGTTTAACCCGCCCCGTCCCGACCGCTTCTTTACCCAGCCTGCCTCCAGAACTTGACCGATTTTCAACTTGTCTTTTTTTGGCTCAAACCTTCGCTTTTGGTGAGAATCATCGAAAATTCAATGAGAAAGCGCTCATCTGAAGAGAAAAATATCCTAAACAGGTGAGAGATCCCTCACCTGGCTACAAGTTTCTATGACACCGCGCTCCATAAAAGACGCTCCCTATGCAAAGGAAACTTAACCAAAATCACACAGCCTCGTAAATATTTATTTATTTGGTACGAATTTATATTTAGTACAAGAGCATATTGCTTTTCACACAATAATATAGGTGATATAAGCATCAACATATTGCACCTACCTTAGCAATGTTACCTCTTCATTACTTCTGTTCATTACTAACTGTGGTGCCACGTAATCTTTGTACTTCACATCAGGAATCACTTTCACCTTGAATTTCGTCGTTGGAGAGACCGTGGTGCTATGTGTCTTTACTTGCCAGGTCATTGCTAACAGGTGAGTTGCGAGAAAATGGCGCACCCCCCGAGGGGAGGGGTTTGCACGGGGTCAGGCAGTGTCGCCGCCTGGCTGGGGAGTAGAGGAAAGTCTCCCACATACGCCTACCAAAAATCACCTGCGAATATTGAAAAATGTGCAAACGACGGGCCTTGCAATTGACTTGACGTACCCATGCACAGCGGTGAGTCTCAGTGTGAAAAAAAGTAAAAAAAAGTTGTGACATGCATTGTACGTTGGGGGGAGGGGGCGGGCTAATTAAAGAAAGTCAGCTTTGTTTTGATGTTTATGCTACTGTATTTGTAGTACTAAAAGATATTTTTAGTTGTTTAAGGAAGGTAACATGACTAACAATGAACATTTTGTTATTCATAATCCCTGAAAAATGAGCAGAAACCCAAAGTTTTTGGTAGAGGCTGATGAATATGAAGGAATATTTCCTTAAAAAGAAGTAAGTTTTCCTTCACCTTTTATTGTTTTGTATTACCATACTAAATTATATTTCTATTTGTTGAAGAAAAAATATTTAATAAACATATTGTATACCTTAAATATTAACGGAGGAGCAGAGGCCCTTATGCTTCGGTGAAGGGTAAGAGCTCACTCTCCTCATCAAGCCTAAAAAAAAGAGGGGGAGGGGGGAAGGGTCAGCCAGTTCCTCCAAGTAGGTGCCCCTGGACGGGCTGGCAAAGAGATCGTCTCAGATTCAAGGTGTTAAAACCATTTAAATGAAAATATTAATTATTATATTGATTTTAACCCCACTGCAGGGGGTCACCTTGATGTGGTGGCGGGGCTTGAAGCGTAGCTGGTAGTGCCACCTACTTTGGAGGCATGCCTACCTTTGTAGGGTTCGTCATTTGCCGGCCTCGTGGACCAAGCACCCCCTACATCACTAGTGGAGGAGGCCTGCTGGTGATGTTAGTCCCAGCCCATTTGCCATCTAGGGCTGGACTGTCGCCTTCCCACGTGTTTGCCGTGTGTGGCGTCCCATAATGCTGGGAGACGGGAGTCCTGGAGGTTGAGCGATGCTGTACGGTGCGCCCTGCAGCTAGTAATGCACCTCTTTGGTCCATTATTCTGGCTAGATGGGCGGCCTGGTTGGGCTGGTCATGCGTTGGCTAGGGTCAAGTGGACACTGGGGAGCCTGGTGGCTCCTATCATCCTGGAGTCACCCTTGCCTGGGTTCTCCGGTGGTTACCCGCGTATACTTTCCCGCTACCTCAGGGGACGCCAGTGGTGTTCTCCCTGGCACACGACCTCCCCTTGTTGGGCTCCATGGTGGGTGGAGGGGTGGGGGAATGAAGTTATTTTGTTTCATATATGGATCACGCTAAAAAAACTTTTGTTGACGACACGGCCTCTGTCCCTGGACATTCATCTGATCACGCCACCCTTATTGCCACCCTGGAGCCTTTCCAGGCCCCTGGTGACCTTCCTTCTTTGCCTTAGCGTTCAACTGGGACTAGGAGGAGGCCACGTCGGTTGGTTCGGCTCTCGGGTTCGGCCTAGAATATAAAGTGGAAGAAAATTATGCCAAATACCTAGTGCTCAAACCCTCTGTGGGTGGTTCAGCACTGGATATAGACATTTTTGAACTTCACCGAGCCATTGTGTCTGCTTGTGGTCGTGAACTGAGGATCTCCACCCAGGGGGATGGTAGCCTCCTTATTGAGGTGTCCTCCCCAGCAGAAAGTTCACGTCTTCAGGCTCTGACCTCTGTATCTGCTACCAGTATGACTTGTGTCCCCCATGCCACCTTTAACCAGCGCAAGGGGGTTATTCACTCTCCAGACTTCCTGCGTACCCAGAGGCCCGGTTGTTAGAGGAACTTTGCTCCTCTGGAGTTGTTAATGTCAACAGGGCAATGAAGAAAGTTGATGGTGTATTGATCCCAACTCCAACGTTGTTCTTAACATTTGAAAGATTGACGCTGCCTGCTTCAGTGAAACTAGCTTGGCTCTCACTTCCGGTGAAGCCCTATGTTCCAAACCCAAAGAGATGTTTCCACTGTCAGGGGTATGGGCATGTTAGCCAATCTTGTCGCCGTGCACAGGCTGGCCTCCCTGGTATCTGTGTCTCTTGTGGTGGATCAAACCATGCTAGTGACTGCCCGGGGCCTCTTAAATGCTATCATTGTGGAGGTCCTCATGCTGTCTCTTCGAAAAACTGTCCCAGGTACTGCCTGGAAAAAGAGATATTGTCCATACGTACACGAGAGAGGGTTTCGTTCCCTGAGGCCAAAAGGAGAGCTCAGACCCTCTTCTTTCAGCCTGGGGTTACTTATGCTTCTGTACTATCTAGAATTCCAGTGCAACGCCGTGGATCTCAGAAGCAGCCTCAACCCACTCCAGTACCCCCTCCTTCAACTCAAGATATGCAGAATGCTGTCCCCAAGGTTACCGCTGTAAGTGAGGATGATACTTATATGACTGTTACCGCTGCTCCAGCTGTTCTAGCCCCCAAGTCGGTGGCTGATGACTTGCTCACTTCTGTGGTTGTGGCAGATGTCCACATTGACCAGACTTCTCCTCCCGTCGTAGCCAGTGTGCCCAAGGCTCCATCTGTATCTAGCAAACGTCATCGTAGTTCTTCAGTCTTCTGATCATGCAGACCGGCCACCTAAGGTCTCAGTTGTCGACACTTCTGTCGACACCCCTACTGTTCCCTCTGCCCAGAAGGATGACGGATCTAGCAATGTTACAACTGCAGCTGATGGTTCACTTCTGGCCCCATCTCCACCTGGAGATGTTGTTAGCCAGCCCATAGGTACCTTAGATCCGAAGCATGGGATGGCCTCCTCTAATGATTCGAGTCCTGTGGACTCTACTTCCACTTCTGGAGCTTCTGGTGGGGGCAATGACCGTCCTCCACCCCCAAAGGCGGCCACCAAGCCGCCTTCCAAGCAAACTGGTCTGCCCACTCCAAGAAAGAGTGTGATACAACTCACTTCCTCGTCCTCCCGTTTACTTTCAGCCGTTCGACAGAGGGTGAGGGTTCCTGGTGCTGGGCAGGCTCCTCCAAAGAGCTCTCCAAAGCATAAATCCAAACCTGCTGGGGGGGGCAAGACTGTCACGCCCTTCATCCTAATCCTTCCTTCACTATAGGAACTATGGCATTCTCAGCCAGTATAATACAATGGAACTGTCGAGGGTTGCGGGGTAATTATACCAATACACAAGTCCTGTATGAGACAGCCCTAGCCTGTATTCAATATGGACGGTGGGTGTTAGCGCCGAAGTGGTGACACGTAGAGGTGTATGGTATGTAGAAGGACTGTTGGGCCTTGATAGCAGGCTGTGAAGCCTATGCCCAGAGTCGGACACATAAAAAAAAAAAAAAAATTGGGAGGATCTGCGGACCCTCCTGACCTGTTCCCCATGTGTATATGTCTCCAGGAAACTCTTGTAGGGTTTGCCACCCCCCATGCACCACCTGGGTACACTGCTTTCTACTCAACACCAACCTAGGGTCCTGTCGGGGGTAGTGCTGTCTTGGTGAGAGCTGACATCCCGCATCGGCCAGTCCACCTCCAGTCTGACCTCCAGTGTGTAGCTGTACGATTGTGTGCCCACCGCTGGTATACAGTATGTTCCATTTATTTACCACCCAACACAGCAGTCGATAGGGTAGAACTTGAGAACCTTCTTGGCCAGTTACCTAAGCCCTTTCTTCTCCTGGGGGACTTCAATGGTCACCACCCTTTGTGGGGTGACTTCTTACTAACCAACGTGGGAGTTTGTTGGCGTCCTTATTGGAGGATGAGGATCTTGCCCTGCTCAATACTGGGGCGTTTACACATTTTTATCCCCAAACGGGTTCATTTACAGCTATTGACCTCTCTATCTGCTCTCCTGACTGTCTTCTGGACTTTACTTGGGAGGTTGTGGAGGATCTCCATGGAAGTGACCACTTTCCCATCATTCTCACTGCAACAGTGTCTAGTCCCTGTTCTCGTTTACCGAGGTGGAGAGTGAATAAGGCAGACTGGTCCCTTTTCTCTTCTCTGATTCCTATTAATGTCTCCGTCGAAGACTTTCCACATATTGATGAGGCTGTTTCATTCTTTACCTACCTTCTGCATTCTGCTGCCCTTCCTGCTGTTCCCAAAACATCTGGCATGTATCGCTACCGACCTGTCCCGTGGTGGAATGAGGAATGCACCATAGCTGTACGTGCTAAGAAGTTAGCTTTCTCCCGTTATCGAAGATGCAGGACGGAGCATAATCTTGTTGAGTTCAGAAGGGCGCGGGCTAAGGCTCGTTGAGTACTGAAACAAGCTAAGCGGGATTCATGGATGGCATATGTGTCATCTGTTAACTCAAAGACACCAATGTCTCAGGTGTGGAAGAGGGTGTGAAAGATTTCGGGAAAGTTCAATCAAGGCAGGTCCCCTGTGCTGATGTCTAATGGTGAGCCTGTTGGTGATCCTGCAGCTGTGGCCAATATTTTGCATCTGCCTTTGCGGCAGTCAGTCAAAGAGACCCTACCTCACCAATTTTTGCCAGACGACGGGAGATAGAGGAGGCAAGGGTGTTGGACTTCCGTTCAGGGAGTGTGGAGTCCTACAACCTCCCATTTTCTTTTTGCAAACTCCAATCTGCCCTTTCCCTCTGTCATGACACCTCACCAGGGCCGGATGATATTCCTAATGCAATGCTCCGACATCTGGATAACGATGCTTTGTCCTTTCTCCTCAGCCTTTTTAATAAAATCTGGAGGGAATCTTCTCTTCCCACCTCTTGGCGTGAGGCTATTGTTCTGCCGTTCCAGAAGCCGGGGAAGACAGGCAACAGTCCCTTGGAGTATCGACCAATTGCCTTAACATCCTGCTTGTGCAAACTATTTGAGAAAATGGTCAACACACGCCTAATGTATTTCCTAGAAAGGAATGAATGTCTCTCTCAATGTCAGTTTGGGTTTCGAAAATGTCGCTCAACAACTGATGCACT
>JAGKTI010009457.1:0-14512 GCA_018397915.1 Birgus latro | reverse complement strand
TTCGGCGGCATATGACCTCTGCTGTTGTGCCACCATGTCGCATCTTCATTCATTGATTCATTCATGTTGATTTTAAGACCTTTTCTTAAATATTTTAAAATGCTCAATACTGACAGATGTCTAATAATGCTTTTCTTCAAATTAATGAACTAGGCAAGCAGAAACCACAATAATAATAAAAAAAAACTTAAGACGTCAAATCAAGGTGGAGTCCCCGGCTGCCGGACTAATATAATCAGTGCAAAATCCATCACCAAAATTGATTCATTTTAGAGATACTGGCAAGCCCCACTTCCAGAAAGAGACCACAAAATTTTCTGTTTTGTGGCTGCTTGTCGTACTTACAAATGCAAAACCATGTTGTACAGTATGAAAATATGCAAATAAACCAACCTGCAAGTGATTTCAAGGGGAGGTGTCATGTACACTGATGGTTTATGATTCGGTTTTATTCGGTAACTCCTCGGAGGAACACCTCATCCAGCAAGATGCCTTGCTGCAGAGATTGTCATTTACTGACTTTGTAATCAACCTAACGAAGTGTTATTTTGTAAAGACCCAAGTTCAGTACATAGGCTCCATGGTAGGAATGGGTAACGTAAGTTTGCCTGATACCAAATGTGAGATCATTGTTACCTTAAGGCACCCCCAAGAACAGAAGGGAACTGCAGTGTTTCCTGGGTATGGTGGGTTACTGTTGCAGGTTTGTCTTAAATTCTTCTGATGTTGTAGCTCCCCTCACAGATTTGTTTGAGAGAGGAGTCAGATAAGAGTGGGCAGAAGAATGTGAATAGGCATTTCAAAAGTTATGGCGATTCTGTCTAGTCAGCCAGTGTTCGAAGCCCCCACTGTGGTAGCCTTTTAAATTAGCTGTTGATGCCCGGGGTGTCGGTGCAAACCTGTCACTAGATATTGATCATGGTGCTGAACTACATGTTTCTTACTTTAGCAATAAGTTTAATGTTGCTGACAAGAATTACTTCACTGCTGCAAAGAAACTCCCTCCACTCATACTTGCCCAACACAGTTTCTCAGTGTACGAGTATATCGGTGTATTACTGCGCATTCAGATCACCATCCCCTGCAGTTCTTATAAATATTTAGGGATAAGAATCAACGATTAACCTTCTAAGCTTCATTCCTCAGAGTATGCCCTGGATGAATACCATGTCAAAGGGGGAAGGAATGTTTTGGCACACTGTTTGTCTAGGATTTATTCTTGTGATATATATACAGAAATATGCCCCTGTGAATATCAGGGAGGGGTGCGTGAGTTCGGGGGAGGGCGGCGTAATGGTAGGGGAGAGGGCAACATGGAGGCGATTTCTTTGTGGCCACCTCTTATGGCAATAAGGCGTCTGTCCATACATAGGATGGAATTTCCATCTTTAGGATGGAGGTGTTACTAGCCACCACCCAGGCACAAATTTGGGGACTGATCGTATGAGGCATAAACCTTGTGAAGTTCTATTCTGGGGGACTAGAAGTGTGATGTCGATCTTAGTCAAGACATATCTCGGCTGACCCTGCTTCAGTTACCATCAATATAGACTCAGCTGAGATTTGCTTTGGAGCACGGCATATCAGCGATAAGGATCAAACTCATGTCGAATCGCAGGGATAGAAAGAAGGTAGAGCTGAACCCAAGTGATGAGTGTCACCCCCATAAAATGCAGTAGCCAGTCCTATTAGACTGACTTGTCATGACCGCCCTCTTGAGGAGGCGATTGGAAATAGATATAGTGCTGCTGCCAGATAGGTCAGTGGGGGAAATGCGTGTCTACTGGGATATATCAATAGGGGTTAGAGGTGGAAGACACACTACTCTCAACTCCAGCCTCCTTCACGTCCCTTTCCGAGTTAGTGATATAGTGTAAGAGATACTGCAAGATGTCGAGTCATAAGTTAACCCTTTGAGATTTTCGGCCCTCCTCCGATTGTGTCTGTGTCAGACTGGCGCACATTGAGTGCTCCGCCGCACAGTGGTATTTGTACTTAATCGATCATTGTACACTTACTTTTTATGGCAGACAAATTAATATGGTACCGTTTTAAAGCTGAATAGTTGCTCTTTATCGCAGTATGGTAGAAAAAAGTAAACATGATACCTAAAAGGCCAATTTGATGAGTTGAAGTTAGCCAAGTAGGAAAAATCGCACACCTTTCTGTAGAAAAATATTTGTGAAAAAAAGGGTATTAGGGTTACATGAAATTTGATAGCACCTTGTCAATCTCCAATGAATTCTCTTTCTATTGATATTAGGTTATGGCAATTTATATTAGTTTTCACAGAGAAAAGCGAAAGTAAAGTGATAAGAAAATTATTGAGTTTTCACACCGTGCGCCCACTACCCACTCGCTGTGAAGTACCTATACTGCTGTATATAAACGTTTCCTGCACGTTTACTATTCATGGTAAAGTAATAAGTTGTTGTCACTGTAAAGCTGAGTAGATGCTCTTTATGCTAGTATCACTGAAATCGATAAAAATGATATATAAAGCCAACAGGACGAACTGTAGTTAGCTGATAAGGAAAAATGGCACACACTTCCATAGAAAAATATTTGTAAAAAGATATGTTTTAGAGTCACATGAACTCTGAGTGCACCTTGTCAATCTACAGTAAATTCCCTTTCCATTGCTTTATAGGTTATGACAATTTATTTGAGTTTTCACCGAGAAAAGCGAAAGTAAAGTGCTAGCAGGCTGTGGCACAATGCTTTCACACGTGTCACTTTCGCTCGAGCTTTCATCACTGTCAGGCAGCCTAATTCATCACCACTTTCAACACTGGGGCCAGAATCGCTGTCGAAACAATCCAGCACCTTTTGGTACTTGCTGGGTGTAAGAGCTCTTTTCTGAAGCTCTGATAACTCACTTAGGTAAATTTTGTTCCTAGCGCCACAGGTCTCGCATGTCATGGCGGGATCACTTGCACCACTTTTCCTGCTCTTGCTAGAGCTCCCAAACAACTCAGGTGAACACTTTGACATGGTCAGTGTATGCACAGATGTTAGCGCAACAATCACAGGAAATGGCGTTGAAAAAGACCTAGAAATAGAGACACTGCACATGGAACAGTGCGGAGGTCACGAGGTCACTCCAGCACAGTAGGCCTACTAATTTCAGACTGGCTTTGTTTTGCCTCACACCACGCCGCCTTGGGCAATATCGATGAGTCACTCACACGTGGTGTGGCAAGTCTTGGTGTCATATACCGCCAAATTAAAACCGCGGCCGCGTCTTGTAAATTTATGGCATTTTTTTTTTTTCGGATGACTCGAAAACGAGTCATCAGAATCTCAACAGTTGGATTTGTGATGACTCGAAAACGAGTCATCGGAATCTCAGTGTTAAGAATTTGTACTTATGTTACCTTATACAAAGCAGCCTAGTAATGTAACTGTACCCATTTAGTACTCTGTTAACTGAAGTGTCTGATCTTCTTTGAGCTATTTGTAAATGATTCTAGTCAGGTTAGGAATGTCCTGCTGTACACAAGTTTATTACGGTATATAAAAGAACACCATCCATATCCATCCATATACCTAGGCTGCTTCCCCCAAGAAAAAGGAGGTAGCCGAGACAGGCCAACACACTACCAATTTACTCATCCACTCATACACATTCATTCGCATCTTAGCCCCAAAGGGGAGAAGGGACAGATCCTCACCACACTACACCGCACGAGGGTCAACTACACAGTGCAGTCAGTGACATCCGCAGCAGGGCCCGACAGCAAAGCTGGTTTACCCCTGCCACATCATAATGGATCCAGCCCCTTACCTGCACCTGACCTGATCAGCTGATCAGACAAAAAGCAGGAGAATATCCCCTCAGGGCTGCGTCATCATTTATTCATTCACAATTTCTCTCCATTCATTTCTATCACGCACAGCCACTCTTCCTTGCTCAACAGACAACCCTCTCGCATCCAACGCTCTCCTCACACTGTCCATCCATCCTATTTGTGGTCTTCCTCTCAGCCTTAACACAATTCTGTGATATGCTGTGTAAAGATTTTGTTAGTCAAGTAAGGTTGAATTGTCTAAATGTCGTTGCCTTTTATTTGAACCTTCAGATACATAAATCGCCCTGCACAATCTGAAACACATTACATTATTGGTCATAAATTAGCTCTCCAACTGGGCTACTTCTCTCCCTGAAGCAGTTCCCACGTCGCTGCTGCAGCTGAGACTGACATTCTTGGTCTTTCTCCATGTTCTCTTCCTTCGTTCTTCCTCCTCAAGAGTGTGGTGTTGTAGTTCGCTACCAGTTGTATGGTCTCTTATGCTGCTGCTTGACGTGAAGCAGTCCTCACCAAACCACCCATAGAAGGGTTGATACGCCCATGGAGGTAAGGATACTACCCTCCATCTGAAATGAATCCCTCCACCCTCCTAGTGGTGCACCGCATATTTCGGGCCGTTGACCTGGAGTTTCCCTGTGGTGACATGGATGTTTACTTTCGCACCAAATGTGGGTTTATCTCTCTGTCTGTCTGTCTCTCTGTCTCTTCATTTAAAATTTCAATGCAGTCTGTTACTCATTTATCGGTCTTAACATCTCTCCCCTACTGATTTTTTCCGTCTTAACAATTTCTTATAGTGGTACGGAGCTTTTTGTCTTTGAGTTTCATCCTTTTACCTAATATGCTGAGACTCCTTTGACACACTCTAAGATTAAAGAATTGTCTGACGTTAACTGAGATGCAATATTAGAATTTCCACGGTCAAATTAGGTATAATGGGGACTGGCTCCCATGAAACACTTTAGGTCGATTAAAGCTGTGTATCATTAGGCAAAATACGAAACTTGAAATGACGCAGCAACTGGAGAGCTAAGTTGTGGTATCAAGCCACATTTCGATTAGACTTCCTCATGAATTAATCTCCAAGAAAGGACTGGAGTGTTTTGTAGCATGTAATGACACCAAGAAGGGGAGTGGGCAGGTCATTTATATCTAAACGTGCTGGAATACGGTAGTCAAAACCTCGCGCACTTAAAACTTAAAGGGGGGAATTACGGGAATCTTGAATATTTACCTTAATCCATTGGAGATTAGTGGATCTTAACACAGCTGCCTTTATCCTACCCCATCATAGGTGATAATGGTTTGGATGACTGTGACAGTGGGCAAGCTAATTGTTGCAGCCCCAGGCTCATCTAGTCGTAAACCCAGTGTTCTGCAGGAATCTGGTAATATCAGCTGGTCACTCCCAGAGGTCTTTTGCTGAGATTAAGTTGGAGGACTGTCTGTGTTGTGGCAGCGTGATGCTTGAGGCGAGTAACTGGTAAAAGCAGTGGCAACCTGATTTTTTTGAGGAAACCAGGTAAATCCATGATGGAAGGATTTCTTTCAGTCACAACACATCAGGATCAAACCACTACCCCACGCAACTTGGGTGAATGGCAGAGCAGTTTTAATCTACCAATGACCCTTGGGTGGATTCGATCCTCCGACCCTACGGACAGAGCGAAGCGCTCTAACCCACAGTAATCCCTCAAGTATCCGGACGTCCAATACTCGGACATACTCACTATTCGGATATTCTGGGCTGCCCAACCCCCAAAATGCAAAAAAATCCGAAAAAAATCGATTAATTTTCGATTTTTGGGGACCGCGTCAGTTTGAATTTCCCGCGCGCGCCGATCCCCTCTGTTTACACTCGTGGCACCACTATCGGTCGCCATTACCCACTCCCCTCCTCCCTCGTGAACAACTCCGAAAATGGCGGCCGAAGTGATTGCTTTTGTGGTGATACCCTACCTCATACAGTGCTTGATACTGCTCTTCACCTTCTTCATCATGTGTGTGATGATGGAATTTACTGTTATGTACAGTGCAGTGAAGTGATGTGATTCCAGTTATAAAAATAAAAAAACGTTGTGTAAAGGTAGCAGCCGTGGCTCAGTGGGTTAGAGCGCTCCGCTCTGGCCGTAGGGTCGGAGGATCGAATCCACCCAAGGGTCACTGTTAGACATCAGGAAGGGCATCCAGTCATAAAATGCTACACGCTTCAATCCAAAAAGGCCGACGCATGCAAGCATGTTGTAGCCTTCAAAAACGAAACGAAACGAAACAAAACGAAAGTGTTGGGGGATTGCCTTGCAGTGTGGCCATGGTGGATTGTGTGTGAGTTGCATTTTTGTGTTGGTATTCAAGCAGGGACGGGTACTGACAGCGTCATAGACTGGCTAGGTGTACTTGTGTCTGTGGGAAAGGTAATTCCTGACCGATTTATATCTAATGAATATTCATGAAAGATGCTGTTTGGTTGGGTGGTTGTGGTGGCTATGAATATGAATATATCTGTAAAAATATGTTTTTAGGGGGTGGAGGGAGGGATGTTGCTGGGATGCTTTGTTGTGTTGGGCAGTTGCTCGTTTTTTGTTTATTGTGCAGGAGGAGTTGTACAACATGAAACTGCAAGGGTGAGATGGATTGTGAGATGAAGCAAGGAACTACATACCTGTCATAAGGAAGTAGGAATGTTGCCTCCCTTGCATCATTTTACAGATATTTTTAGGGCAAATGCCTCGACGAAGTTGCGTCCATTGTGCCACCTCTCCAGGCCTTCCCTTGTGCTACACGGGCATCTGGCAGCGCTCATGACTGGCATGTCACACAGCCATATTGCAGAATTTCCGCCTATCAGAATTCTTTTATTCCCCGAACTGCATCTCTCTGGAATTCGCTTCCCCAGAGTTGTTTCCCTCCAAACTTCAACCTACAGCTGTTAAGTCCAACTGTTACAAATATTTCATGAATTGAGGACACCAGTAATCTGGTGTATGGATTTTTTTCTTTATTCATTTGTTTTTCCTTCCTCTGTTCTGTTATTAAAAGAAAAAAAATATGAACTTCGATTGAAAGGATTCGCCTCAGTTGAATAAAACCCTCTGGTGGCAGTTAGATGATATTTCCAAGAGGGGCCCCGTCCACGAAATACCTTAGTTAACTACTGACTAGACAGAAAGAAGAACAGAACAGGGAGAAACGAGAGTTGGATAAAAGTTTGGGGTGTATGATAAATATGAAGTTCGAAATAAAAATAATACCAAGTAGAAAAGAGATGAAAACTAGAGGCGAGTGGAGAGAAGCAAGAAAATAGTGGAAAGATAAGAAACAATTTTCCCTTCACCTACAGACGTAAGCTTTATATCATAATTGCGGCGACATTGTTCAGTTGAGTCAGGGCCTTTATAAATGGAATGGCTAGATAATGTTTACATTTATCCCTTCATAATTAAAGAGCCTTCTAACCAAATAAATAGTTTGTTGGCTGCTCCAGTTAAATGAAAAGTACACGATGGTAGTGAAGAGCTGACAAAATGGTGAGCGTCGATAAACGGAACCAGAGGGGATGGTGGGGGGAAGGAGAGAGAAAAAGCCGAACGAACTGAAAAGAGTAATTAGAGAGAAGTAAAATCACACTGGAATTCTTTTAAAAGAACTTTGGGGACCGTGAAAAGGTTGGAAAATAGAAGGACTTGAAAGAGAGACTAACTGGAAAGAGAATGAGGATAAAAAAAAAAAAAAAGATAGGGGGGAGGAAGGGGGGTTGTATGCAAAAGAAGTATAGTCAAATGAGAGAGAGAGAGAGATTCAGTGCTTTTGAGAGAGAGATTCAGTGCTTTTCAACCTGGAGTAGTGCCATGGCTCTTTCATTTGCTCTGAAGTAGCAGTCTTAAAAATAAATAGTCTTGCTGCAACTCGGTCAAAGGGCCGAACATTTGACCTTGTCCAGTGAATCAGACACAAGACCAATTCTCAAAATTTCATTACTTTATCCTCGCCTGACGCCTGACTAGTCTTCCGAGTTTGGTTGAGATTGGTAAAAAAAAAAAAAAAATGCAGTGTCCTTACCCTATCACCTTGACCTTTGGTCTATTGTCTTCATAATTAGATATCCTCACCTGTACTTGAGCTTCAAGTCTTACATCAAGATTGATCCTAATTGAATTTAAATTATTGAGTTAAAGGGTCAAACATTCAGCCTTCCTCTGTGGCCTGAGTTTCTGACAAATTGTCCTCGTAATCGAGTCACTTTATCCTTGCCTTACAGTCAACCTTTCCGCCACGTTTGGTTTTAATCGTATCAAAATTGCCAATGTTGAACTCTCTTATAACCTTGACCTTTGACCTATTATTCTGAAAAATATAGATGATTTTCGCTGACCCTCGACAATTTCGGTAAGTTTAGTTCATTTCGAATTAAAACTGGATTATTTAGTTTGTTCACACACACACACACACACACACCTGAGCGTTCACCCAGCAAAACTACCCAAACTGCGCTATTGCGCGCGTAGGAGTCGTGGCAAATTCAACATTTTCACTCTCCCCTGCAGTAAGGAAATAAGTTGAACTAATATATGCAACGGCTTTCTGTGTTTGATTTTCTTTGGATACAATAAATATTGCGGAGTCAGCCTTCGATTCTTTCTTGTTCGTAAAGGAAGAAGATGTGATAAATTGAATTGGTGGCCGTAGTCTCTCAGAGAGTTTAAAAAAACACATGCAATAAATAAATAAATTAATAAATAATGAGCAAATAAATATATACCTCGTAAATAAATAAATACAGTAAATACATAAATAAATAATTTATCTCAAACGAGAATACAAGAGTCACGTTTGTGTACGCGACAGTGACACACGGATGTACGTCAGTGTGAGTGACATTATACCTGACATATCGTAATAGACCTTGCGTATACCAACTGCAAAATCAATCACAAGCACAAGCGTAGGGAAAATGTTTTTATTGCGACAGAGCCGGGAAGTTCTGACGTCATTATAAAGGATATTAATGTCAGTGTTGATACTGCCACGAACTACTGCAGATTTGAACTAATACTTTTAATTGAAACACCAAGAGTAAGGAAAAAAGGAAGAACTCTACTTGCCATTCGTGGTATAAATGGTGTGTTTGCCTAATGATGTCATGTCTACACCTGGATGTCAGATAACCTATAAGTACGATGACGCCTTTTACTTACACTTCCTTCAGCGATTTTATTAAACCTTGAAGAGGCATCGAACTGAACGAGTTAGACGAATGTTTCAGTAACACCTCCATTTATAGTTTTCTTTTCCTTTCTCAGTAAAATCGTCTGGAGATAGCAAAAAAGTATTAGAAAGTTTGTGCTTTTGCTTAAGAGAACAAAGCAGTCCTTATGTAATGATGATATTTACTGTATATATGTGGCCGTGTAAAACAGTAACTTTATTATTATTAAACTACTTCACAACGATAACTCAAATTTTATCAGTTTTGCCATCTTCAAAGGACTGTCGCTTGTTGTGGAGAGTTTGCTGGAAGTGGTGGGCTAAAAAAAACTTTCGCTGGCGAGGTAAACTGAACAACTTCGATTTCCCACACCAGAATAAAACAGTTTGGTGCTAAGCTGAATATTAAACAGTAAAAAGAAAATTAATTATAGAAACAGTCACGTGTGCATGGTCTTTGTAACTCTCTCTCTCTCTCTCTCTCTCTCTCTCCTTATCTATATCACAGCGCTTTTCAGCCGTCGCAGCAGTGAGTCACCCTTGAGAAGGTCTTTCTGGAAATAAGGCGCCCAGATATGAAGCTGACCAGACATGCAATACACAGACATTATTAATACAGAGAGAGAGAGAGAGAGAGGGAGGGAGATGGCTGGTGCAGCAGTCGTTGACATGTGTGTGTGTGTGTGCAAGCAAAGAAATCACCCACACTATACCAAGGTTCATCCAGATGACTGCATTCATCCCCACTATTAATACTAAAACACTTGCTGAACTTCTTAACAAATTGTACAAAAGAGAATAATTATAACACGCCGCATATGTTAATTGGTTTTAATGGTGCTGGCTTCATAAAATAATGGGCAGAAAATTATCAAAGAAACGGATGAAAATATGTATCTCGCTGTTCCCATGAAATGTGGTGTTTATTTAGGTATTTATTTAATATTTGCTCTCACGATAGTATTTTCTCCTATAATATTATATCAGTGACACATAAATGGTCCTTTGTTTAACTCTCTCATGGTCGCGCCCACTATAATGACATATTCCAGTTAACGCCAGACGATTTTAATCAGTTGAGGAGTCTGGAGGCCTGGAAGTGATAATGCCGTCACCATTAACCGTCTAATAGTCGGAACGCTTTTAGTATTCCCTTTCAGCTAACACCGAACAATTATATTCATCTGACTGAGTTCTGGCAGCCTGTGTGTATTAATCTTACATATGCACTGCCTTCAAATGTACCCTCACGATTTTTTTTTTTTCCGCTGAGGCGAGACTGACGTAAAAATGACATCTATTTTTGTAATCACTCGTGCCTGGGGAAAAGCTACAGTAAGTAACACTGTAAGAGTATATTTATGCAGATATGATTTTAACTCTGCATTCGGTAACTTACGTATGTTCTGTTATTCTTACCGTCAACTGATTTTACTCAAGACGGATCTCTGGCAGTGACGGGGTTAAGTCAGACCATATATAACCCTCCAGTTCGAAATGTCTCTCCTATGAAGATAGAAAGGGCAGAATTCAAAGCACGTCATCGATCTCAAGGGGCTAAGCCAACAGTTGGATACCTGGGGGTCTAGTAAGTTAAAGTGCTTCAGTAAGATGTGGCCCATAAGGTTTAATGAGCCAGGGAAAGTTTGGGTTTATAGCTCTCTAATGTCACTCAGGGAAGATTGATTGGCCCTTCTGCCACAAAATGTCTGGATTATAGGAACGGTCAGGTCTGCGTAGTCTATGTAACTCTCTCTCTCTCTCTCTCTCTCTCTCTCTCTCTCTCTCTCTCTCTCTCTCTCTCTCTCTCTCTTAGTACCGTACCCGAAGCTTTATCATTATCCGCATTACTATCATTATTACCATCGTTATCATTATCACTCAAATCCCATTTCACACGTGCATGTGGAAGAACCCTCTTGTACTGAAGGGGAGAAAGCCAGAAAGTAATAAACCCTTGCGGTAAAGAAAGTATTTCGGGAGTCGTAACAAACACACACACGCACACACACACGGGGAGAGAGAGAGAGAGAGAGAGAGTGAGCATGGAGATAGAAACCAGGCAGGTATACATTGAAGGAGGGACGTCATAAGCGGCTGTGGTATGAGGGGTGATGAGTGACGTTGTCGTGGTGATGGTCTATTAATTAGTTCAGTGTGTGTGGCTGAGCGATTTACGAGAGAGAGGGAGAGAGAGAGATTAAATATAGGCAATCCGACGCTGTTACAACACTCTACCTGACCAAGGACATACCCCCCACCTCCCTGCATACCTAACCAAGTGGATAACGGCCCTCATCCCCCCCCCTATTTTTGTAAAGGTGGGGTTAAGGAGAACGCCTTGTTGACACAACCTGGGCCCTTCAGAGTCCTTGCACAGGTTTCATTGAAATCTCTTGATTTCTTTTGTACTTTTTCATTATTTAAAAAAAAAAAAAAACTAAAGACACAACATTCTACCTGTCAAAAGACACCAGTTCAGCGTAAGACACATAACTATGTGAAATTTCATGACTTAAGTGAATACTTTTTGAGTTTTGACCCGGAAACAAGATCTCTAGGCCCGGTTAGCTGCCCTGCCACCCAACTCTACAGATGGATACCTATTGATTCCAGTGATAACAGCACCCTCCTTTTACTTTGTCAAGTGGAAGGTAAAAATAAAAACTATTTTTGGCCATCTCCATTCTGCCCTTATTGTTAGTCGCATTTTCTTTCTTTCTTGTATTCTTTCTTTCTAGTTTAATTGCGGCAGGCACTTCTTCCTTTCAGAATTACCCGAGTCCGACCAAACCTAGACACAATGACCACCCTATGACCTAGTTGTGTCCGCAAAATTTTGGCTGCTAGCCAACTACTCACTGTTAGCAACAGCCGAAACTTGCCTTTTTTTGTACTTTTCACGTTTTGAGCTGTAGTAGCATTACTAATGCATGTAGCAAGCTCTGACTTCTTCAGGTGTAATCGTGAGGTCATTCCCTATTGCAAGTGTGCCATCCATTCTTTCCCTTTCACCTCTAGTTTTTGAGAGGCAACCCTGCGGAGACTAGCCTCCATATCCCCAGGAACCAGCACCGGTTCTCAAAAATGCCCCTTTAGTTTCCCAGTGGCTTGATGAATTGGAATGAAAGTTTGCATGCTTATATGCATTGACTAATACTACAACTTTCTATGCACATATAAGTGCTACATTGGCCAGCTCAGGGGTCAAAGGTCATAAAATGCATAAACGGTAAAATTAGCTTAAATCACAACTCTGTTCACACAAATGCATCTCCGAAGATTATTAAGCTAGGGCCGTGATTCTTGGGTGGAATGTTGCAGTGGAGCACCTCCATAAAAAATTTGACATTTAGTGCCGAAACTCAGTTCTGGTCACTGGCAGCGCCACCTAGAAGTTGTACCTCTGGTGGGCCATCCCCTGAATTTCAAGTTCCCTAGCTCCACTGTGGCTGGATGGAATCAAATGAAACTTTTCATGCTTATAGACGCTAATGAGTACTACAAGTGTGCTTCGTACGTGCATGAACTATATCCGCCACGTCAGGGGTCAAAGGTCATCCAATGCAGAAAATATGAAAAGCGCTATAATTATGACCTTGCTTGCGTGAAATGCTAAGACTCTGAAAATTATAATGCTAGGGCCATAATTCTTGGGTGGAATGTTGCACTGGAGTACCTCCATATAGAAATGACTTAGTGTTGAAACCTCAGTTCCAGTCGCTGACAAAGCTTGGTCCGCTTAGAGCTGGTCATTGTCGCCTACCTGCTTGAAATTAAAAATAAAAACTATTGTGTGTGTGTGTGTGTGTGTGTGTATGTGTGTGTGTGAGAGAGAGAGAGAGAGAGAGAGAGAGAGAGATTAACAGTATTCTTTTATATAACTACTAAGATGTAGGGATGGAATAATGAAGAAACAAGAAAAAAAAAAAAAGCACAGAAACAAGGAAGCATTTGGGATGGGAGGAGATTTCGAATTCTATATTCATTACAACATTCCATATACAGTATGGAATGAAGTAATAAATATAGAACCGCTGAATTTTTTTGTCAGACCACTTTTGTAGTCCATTGCCAGTCTGACTGCCCGCACAGCAGCGTCATTGACCACTTTGAAGTGGGACATGACATCAGGAATGGGGCAGAGGTCATTGATGCTTGTCGGAGTATCGAGCTTCAAACACTGGAAGAGGTTTTTCGATTCTCAGATCTGATGCCTTATCAGTCGTCTTCATTTTCAAACGGCACAGACCCTTCTTCCTCGGCAGTGCTGTGGTCATATTTTTCAGCATTTCCTGGCTAGTGGAGCCAGGTCCTCACTGAGGTACGAGAGGTGGCTTTTGACTTTGTCCAGTGCCTTCTTTGCTACAACGAGACCCACCTCTTTGAATTCTTCAGTCTTCTTCAGGAGATTGAGTTCACTGATTGAAACGTCGACAGCATTTGGGGCTTCAAACCAGTGCATCACATAGATGGTGACGAGGAAGACACAGATGTGTTTGATGGCCTCCTTTTGATGCCATGTGAAGGGAAAGGAGGCTGCATCCTTCAGTTGATTTCTGGAAAGGAAGATCTTGAGGCAGTAAAGGCCTTTGGCCATCCAACGTGCTCTGTGATAGGCACCTGAAAAGTGAAAGGTTATCCGTGCAGACTTCTTGCCGAGGAAAACCAAAGACAGCTGGAGGAGCTCAAGGTAGTCATCACGGGGTTGTGCACGATCCATGTGGCTGAGTATGAAGTGTTCAGTGTCCTCGCCTCTATTGGCAATCCACGACTGAGATTTTTCATCTAGGTCATCATCATAGGGATCGATGGAATCTGTGTCAATTTTGTTCCAGAACTCTCTGAATCAAAAAAAGAGAGGGATTTCAGGACCAGAAGAAGAGACAGAGGGTTCAAAGATCCCTTCCACTATGAGTTCACACATGTGGTGTCTGCATGCCAAGAACAACAGAGGGACTTGGAGACCTCTTTCAATGACAAAGCAAGCTCTGCTGTGAACCCCTGTGTTAGACGCTGTAGTATCAAAACAGAGCCCTGCAATCCAGGGCTTCACTTCCGGCCATTCATCTAGAGTCCCTAGTACTGCCACTCCCATTGCTTCGCCTGTTCCAGCAGGGATCTCAGGAATCGCCAGGATCTTCTCCGTACCAATCCCTGTAACAAAAATCGCCAGGCGATCACTGTGGCCGCTACCATCGATGTTGGACAAGAGCTTTCCATCAAAATGGGGAATCAAAGGTGTTTGTGGCTGGAACTCTTTTTTGATCTATTCAGCGATCTCAGTCCTTGATTCCTTCCGAACAGAGTGGAGAGATCTGACAGACAACGTGAGTTCCCCCACGTCAAGCCCTGCTGCGATCAAGGCAGGAGTTACCACGTGCAATGCAACTCACAATGAAATGAGGCATGGGTTTGAGAAGGCCAAAGAAAAATTGCAGAGTATGATGTAGTTACCACCAGTAGTGGAACTGAATAAGCACTTTGCCCTTCAA